>JAYMTF010002787.1:0-17057 GCA_036897485.1 Pelargonium nanum | reverse complement strand
AATTGGGTCAAAACACCAAAGTTCGGGGACTAAATTGGGTCTTTTACCTTTTTATATTAACCCACCCAAAATCTATCCATATTTGTTTTCAAACCTATAGTAGTTATTGATCTTTTACATAAAATAGTTACATGTGTAATCTTAAACATAAAAAGTCTCTCTTTTTACTCAAGTAAATGTGATTGGCGAATTTTAATGTGCATTTTAACCATAGATTATTGATACTTCGAAATAAATGACCGAATTTTCCGATCAAAATATGTCATGCCGCTATTGTATTGAGTGATCAATGAAACATCTTCCCTTTTATCTAAAAAGCTCTTATACCAAGAACCCAAATCAAATCAAAGATCAAAACTAGTAAAAATTATTTTGTTAATTACCAACAAGTATCTCATATGATTTGTTAGCTAACATATTACTACTCTAGTGAATTTTCCGCGACATATTACTTACTCATAGTTTATAAACTTCGT
Organism: Pelargonium nanum; assembly: GCA_036897485.1. Taxonomy (NCBI): domain Eukaryota; kingdom Viridiplantae; phylum Streptophyta; class Magnoliopsida; order Geraniales; family Geraniaceae; genus Pelargonium; species Pelargonium nanum. Next base: position 16,581 of record JAYMTF010002787.1, on the reverse strand, counting down.
TTAGACATTAACTTTGTTAGCTAGTTATATGAGTTGTCAATTTAATCTCATTTTTGATTCCCAATTGTTTCCTTTGATTTTGTATAGATAAATAAAAAACGTTCTGGATTCTAAATCAAAATGAATCCAAACCAAACTCAAATCAAATCCAAAACTAATAAACTAATATAAAACACATACTTAACATCAACTTACCAAAATCTTACCAAAATTCAACCAATAATAAGACATATACACTTAAAATCAAACCAAAATTGATAAGAATAAAAGAATACAATGGTAATTCAAAATATGAATCACATGCGCTGCATGTGGCAAGAAATAATATTCCACCAAATGACGGAAATAGTCAGATAAAGCAAAGAGTAAATAAATGTAGACTCGAGTATCCCTAAATATAGGCTAAAAGAGCTAAATTAGAACAAAAATCAAATTTGAAACCAATTTGACTCGAAATAAGAGAACCATTTCAAAGCATAAACCAATAAAAACACTACTAGTTCGGGAAAGATAATCAATCACACGAAGACTCGGTTAGGTAGGTTCCATCTAACACCAAACCAGCTCCTAATGCTGATTGGCACAATGGTCTAAACTCTATATTAGTGTACCTTACAAGCACATGAAAACAAATCCAAAGAAACAGGTAACAGATTTGGGGACCTGATCTGAGCTGAGGATATGGCTCAGGATTTTGCCAATAAAAATAATTGGGAGACAGCAAGCTCACCACCTTGTGTGCATTTCATGTGCTTTGGCTCTCAAACCTTACCTACCTCTCATGCCTGTCCCTCTCCATGTGGGACTCAATACCAAACACCATAAAAAAAGCCCTAATATGTTTCAAGGACCACTTCTAGTATGTGTCGAAGCACAAGAACAAATGGACACCACTTCTAACAGTTCCATATGTACACATTACTATCTACATGTACCACAAGATCGACCCAAACATTCAACCTATCCAACAGTATATGCGAAATGTACATAAAATGTGTGCAAGATGATTATTTGAGTATGTGCAGTAAAGACAGATATGAGTTCGAGCATCATTTATACAAGTATGTATTATTGTTACTAAAAGCATCTAGTAAAAGGTGCTTTGCGGACGAATAATAAATTTGTCAAACTAATTTGGAGGATTACAAGCAACAAGAGAGATACTGAACCAGCTTCACTTCATCTTTTTGCGAATTTCATAGAAATAGCTAATGACCACTACAGCCGCAGCAATTGCAACTCCAAAAGCACTTTGGGCAAGTACAGTGCTGTCCTTCACAATTGCCTTGGAGCCAGAGGAACTTGGAGCAAACCCTAGCTCGGAAAGTTTCTTATGCGCAGCTGCATAATCTCTAAAGAATGCTTCTTCGTCCTGAGAGAGGCCCAAAGTAGGATAGGTGTTGGTTAAAAGTCTAGAAAAGATAAAAATATCGTGCCAACTACAGCTTATTTATAGAGTACTATTACACATAAAGCACCATAAAAGTAACCCAAAAGAATTCCATTTTTCTAGCAACCATTGTCACATAAATGAGTTTAACCCATCCAATAATAAGAACTAATAGATGGTCGATCCAAACCTGATGTTAGGTCAGATGGGGAGAAAGTGAAATATAATTAAAGGCTCAAATGAACTATACTTAATTAAAAAAAAAACTATACTTAATTCAAGTGCATTGGTAGGTCAGAGTCAAAATCAATCTGGCCAGATCTGGATTTGGCATAGGCGAGCCTTATTCAACCTAAAAAAGCCAGTGTCAACACGCTCTTGGTAGCACCTAATTAAAACTAGGTTAAGAGCATTTGAGTCGTGCAAAACTCCATAACTATGCCATGTAGCCTTAAATAAGTATGGTCATTTATCCTTTACGAATAGCAAAGAAAAAAATCTAATTAACGATAGTAGATTGGTTCTTTGATTAAAAGAAACTCGTATCACCTTTGCATATAGCTCAACATAAGGTCGAAAAGCTGGATCATCCAATAAAGCCTTGTCTGTAGGGAGCTTCAACAGACCCTCTGATTCCCCTTTCAGTAGTTCCCTGGTATTGATAATTGTTTGAATTGGTGATTCTGACCAAATAGAGATTAATAAAATCAAATATAATTTCTTCAAACACGGTTTAAGTTTTTACGTGAAGTATGAGTTATCAAACTTCAGAGGTTCCATAGTCCACGGGCCATCAAAACCTGATCTCTCTGGATGTGCCCGTCCCTGTCACACCATGTGCAACAACAAATAAGTCTCTTGCCAAGAAAAAACTATTAAAAAGTTTGCAAATATGCGTGTATTACCAGAGTGTGGCCCCCTGACAGTGCCACAATATCCTTGTCGGATAAACCCATTCGATAGAAGATATCTTTAAGATGTGGTGCACCTACAAACCTCAAACAATATCCCTTGATGATTATGAGCTCCATAATGTTCATTAACCTTTGTTGTAATTTGTAAAGAATGTTGAACCCAATAGAGCATAGCAGAATGCTAAGTTATTGCATAAAGTGAAATTGAAAAAATCAATGATCATGTAATCTAACCAAACACCAAAACATAAAATATCTACAGTCAAATTATGAGTCTTTCATCAAATAATTAAAAAATATTCATAACAAGGCACCATATATTAAAATGTTAAGGATCTAAATTATTGGATGGACCTTGTTTAGCATCCGGAAGTCGCCCTTCCTTGGGACAAACTTTAGAATTCTGGAAAAAAAAAAAAAAAAAAAAAGAGGAGGAGAATAAAATATTAATGAGTGGCAAATATATGGTAAAAGCTATTTTCTCGGAGTATACAATAGTAACATGTACCTTTCTACCAGGAACAAAGTCAACAGTGGGGCCTCCAGTAACCTCAACAGCAACAACGCCAGCAAGCTACAAACTCAAATATTAACTTCTAAGTAAGCTAACTTATCAAATTTACACAAAACTAAAAACTGATTATTTAATTTTGTAAGCCACTAGCATTGGCATTCATTAGAATCATAGCTCTCAATCAAGAATCCAGTGCACTTAGAAATTGGCCATTCACATTCTTGCTCCATATACAGGCTACCTGGCTAGAGATTGGAGAACTAAGAGTATAATACTATATATTTACCAGCGTTTCACAGTCTTATTTATTTTTCAGGGAGAAGCCAAACATAATATTTTTTACCGACTCATCTCTCCTTAACTGGTTCTTTCTGTATCAGAAAACAATCATCAGACTATAAACTATCCATTTTTCAAAATATTAGTCACCATGTCAATATGCATTTTCCTTCTCTTAATGTACAACCATTTTTTATATGCACTCTTGCTCTGCCCAGTCATGTGTAAAATATTATTCATAAGTAAACACGTAGTCAAATGCCACCAGATATTTCTAGATTTCCATTCATTATATTATACGATGATATCATATAAAATATGCGACGACTACAGGTTAATAACTAGCCTACATTCTGTATAACATCAAGCAACCACAACCATTGCGATGTGAGTGTGATGTAAACAACCCTAAAAAACAACAAAAAATAATTGAATAAAAGGAACTGTTTGGGGGAGTCTTTTAAAACATAACAAGATAACAACTGCAAGGAAATCCATGGTTCTGCTGGCATGAAGCACATAATGAAGCATTCGGGTCAACATGTGGAACGAAAAAGATTTAGATATCTTAAATAACATAGTGGAAAGGATTTAGATATCTTAAATAGCATACATGCTGACATGCTCAACTCATTACTCACCTGGTATAGATCTGCATACGTGATCTTTTGATATTTGGATTTCACTTCCTCTGGCATAAAACAGATATGGAGCAATAAGTATAATGTAATCAACAACCCAATTTCAAATCAATTTTAAAAGAACTTTAATACTTACAGGATAGTGTTCATGCCTATAAATGGTCATGAGTTAACATAGTTCAAATGCATGTTAAACTAATGAATCCACAAGATGCAGTAATTTATAACTACTTTTACAAGGGAAATAGTTTTAGCAAAAAAAAAAAGTATCACAATATAAAAATCACGATCAATATCCAAAAATGCCTAATCAAAGTGGTGACCTGACAAAAGACTACTTTGACTTCATTATCAAGACAATTCAATTAATGACATTTTTGGAATACATGGGAACCTTATGATTGTAACAACCTTGATATATGATGCATATTTGGCCATTAGTTAAATCAAAAGGTTTACTGAAATCACAAGTGGAATCAAATGATGTTAAAGTACCTTCACAATGATAAAGGTGGATAAAGATTAGGCAATTGAAATACAATTTCACTCTATGAAATCTTGTGATATAACACATTTGAACAACCTTTCTTACAAACTTGTCAAGTATTTACCATACAACTTCATATCCAGCCCAGTAGACAAAATTGGGACTTATCATGTCAACCAACTCTCCATTACTCCATCTATATATATATAATCAACCAATCATACTAGCAGCTTCCTCCTCTATTTCCACTTCCTCTTAACAAGTTCTAATGTTATCATTATTTTTCTTGATATTTTAATATACTTTTTAAACTATTCGACCAAACCAACTCTAATATCATGTTTAAGTTATGTCTTAACCAGACCTTCTTTGATACTATATTAAACTTTATGTTATAATATAATATTTCTTAATATGCATAATGCATATATGTACATACATGTTTTCTTTCAACTTTATTCAACCAAACTAGCTCTAGTACTACGCCAAACATTATGCCTGTGTAAAAGCTTAAACTGTTCAGTGGGAGACCTAACTAGTATATCAATTGGTCTCAAACTCCACGACTTTCACAAAGAGATAAATTTAACAATCACTCTCCTATACCTGAACCAAAAATTACACGGGGAGGCAACACATATGGGCTGCACAAGCCCAATACCAAATTGGCTCAAATAACAATTAAAGTTGTTAAGAGGAGGACACAACTAATATATCAAATGATCTCAAACTCCATACTTCCAATGTGAGTTGTTCAACATCCCTCACATGCAAGTGTGCTCTACATTTGGACCAAGAGTTACACATGGAGTAAGACCAAAATTAAACCAGCTTTGACACAATATTAAAAAGTTTATTCAACCAAACTAGCTCTGACACCAAGCTAAACTTCACTCAAACTTAACAGCTAATGTTGTGAAGTGGAGGACTCAACTGGTATACCGTAAACCAAGCGGTTTCAAACTCCACACACCTTCAATGTTGGATACTTCACCAACATATAAAAACAACATAATTGAAACCTTACCGACCCATAATGCCCTCAAAACTATTGAAAGAGGAATTCAACCTTAAGTCTTTGATTTTGCAATCTACATTAAATCAATTCAACCAACCAACTTAAATGAATCAAACTATAAAATCATAAGATAACAAGATTTTGTAGCAATTTACAAGATTGTATCAGTTAATATTAATGCAATTACTCCCCGCTATGCAATAATGAATTTTTTAAAGACTACCAAAAACATTTAACTCATATGAAATGAAAAGAAAATTATATTAACAAACAATGAGAAAGCAAAGCAGCCCACCACAAAAATCAATAGCCTTCTTCAGTCCATTATTAGAACCATGAGAGAATTCTTCTTCCATCCGGATTGAGCCATTAGGACCACCTGTATTCGACTTCGCATCATATGTTCCTGCATCATGCCACCTTCAACCCGACAGACACAACGATGCAACAATCAAAATTCCTCCAAGAAAATCCCCAGATACAATAACAAGCAAACTTCTGCTATATTTTGTCCCAAATATTGTTTAAAGATACAGAACCGAAGGCAACCAAAATCCAGAAAACACTATACAAAAGTAACAATGTATAATTGAATCAATTAAGCTTTCTGTTGTTCAATTCGATCGCATTTTCCAAGGAAACAAACAAAAAAAAACAAAGAAAAGGAGAGAGAAAAGTAGGCCAAGCAAAATCAACAAACAGACTTCCTCTACAAAAAATTGCAACTAGCAAGCTAAAATTGGTCCAATTCAAAGTTTTTAGATACAGAAACCAAGAATTCAACTGCAACAAATACAATGGCAACCAAATTTCAGAAAACACTAATGGAAGTAAGCACCAAATTATGGATTGAATCAACTAAACTCTCGTTTATTCAATTCCATTACATTCTCCTAGGAGACAAACATATAAAAAGAAAGGGAGAGGAGTACACAATCAAGCTTCCACCACAGAAAATTGCCTCAGACAATGACAAGCAAGCTTAGGCTAAATATTGTCCAATTCAAAGTTTTTGGACACACAAAAACAACATTAAACAGAGTAAGAATTAATATATAAATTGTGCTTTCAGCTTATCAACACATTTTCCACAGAAAGAACCAGAAAAAGAACATAGAAGGTGCGAGAATAATACACCAAGAGAAACACAGAACACAAACTTCCTCCACATGCAATATCAAGCAAGCTTCAGCTAAATTTTGTCCAATTCAACCCCACCGAATACAAAAAGGCAGCCATAATAAAGAAGAACACTGAACAAAGCAAGCAACAACTTATAAAAATGAATCAACTACGCCGTAGTTCAGCTCCATTGCATTTGTCAACCAAACAAACAGGAAAAAGAGAGAGAGAGAGAATAGTACTCCCAGCGAAAAACAACAATCAATCAAACTTCTACAGAAAGTAACAAGCAATTTCCAACTAAAAAACTGTTCAGTTCAAAGTTTGCAGTTACAGAAACATAGAATTCAACCGCACCGAACACAGAGCCAACCAAAACTCAGAAAACACTACACAGCATAATAAAAAATTAATCAGTAGAGCTTTCCGTTTATGGCCACATTTTGCGACGAAACAAGCAGGAAAAGGAGAGAGAAGATTACGCCAAACGGAGCATGATAGGAGCGCAGTTTCGGCTGGAAATGAGGGCACGGAGATCGCGGCGGGCTTTGTCGATCTCCTTCAGGTATTCCGTGTCGACCACCGGAAACGCCATTGAAGCCTAGTAGAGTTGAGATTGAGAGAAACGCAATAAATTTGATCAAAAACAAAAAATGGAGCTGGATTTGGATTGGTGAAGCAACTGAGGTCACAGACTCTATATACGATACAGAGCAAAAGAATGAGATATAGCAAATGGATAGACCAGCCAGTGTAATGATTCCCTGTACCCAATCTTATTCCATCAAACTTGAGCTCGCTATATATTATACTCTCCCAAAATATGAAAATTGGTAATATAAATACTATTTTTATTTTTCAAATAAAAAGCCTAAGTTAATTTTCTTCAGAATTCTTTTTTCATATTAATGAAAGTTCATTTGGCTTCAAAAAAAAATCGTCAGAAAAAGATTTAATAGAAAAAATAATGTGTCGTACATTTTTTTGAAACGGAAATTGTAGCGTCTACCAGTATAGTGTTAAGATGCAATGAATATAACAGTTCTAGTCAGAGGAGTCGAGGTTTGATTTTTGTTTTAGAATGAAAGGAAAATAATTGACGTGAAAGACGGTTGAGGTGACATATCTTGCTGACGAGTTCGGCTATATGTTCTAGCCGGGGAAGGGGCAGAAATAAAATAGTAAAATTTTGCAGTCTAATAACCAAAAATGAGGACAATAATTCAGTAATTGTGCCCAATGATGAATTTTTCTTTGGCAAGTATGTCTAGTTACAACAATGTACACGTATAAGCACAACAAAACAATTGAACACCAACAGACAGCAAAATTGATATTTCCCCAATCAGATATAGTCCCAACTCCAACAAATAGAAACAGTCACATTCAAAAGCTCAGGAAGAGGTTCTCCACTGCATTTCTATTTGAATTTTTCCATTCTTCGAGTCGATAAGATGGTACTTTTCATTGATTCTTTTGTTGCTAATAACATCCGAGAGGTTGATATCCACGTAGCCTAACGATTCCTGAATCAACAACGGAACAGTCTTTGTTACATTCCTCAACATTATAGAGCTAACAACGACGTAAACATAAGTTAACATTAAGCAAATTTAGAGAAATCCATGATGTGTTAATGTGAAATACTCAAACGAAGATAGTTTTTCAAATCCACAATTGATGCATACAGTTTGTAATGAGTAAAATGCACCTAGAGAAGTATTATAAAGCATTCATTCAATAGATTTTAGCTTATAATCTAAAATTCAAGGAAGATTTCTAAATCTCCCCTTCCTATAACTTACACATTTAGAGACAAAAATAGAACAACTATACAGAATATCGAGAAGTGATGGTAACGTGCATCTGGTATCAGGCACGTCAACTTCCACAACAATATTAATTTATATGATTCCATTTTGCATATATGCAACCGGTTCCTTTATAAAATAACGAAAGACGAAAGAAAGAGATAAGGAGAAGTGCAAGCTTACCTTGGGATGCAGAAGACCAATCCTTGACGAGGAACTATAAACTTCAACATGCATTCTTTCATTAGTTGGAGGTTCGTCCAGCATAAAAGTGAACTCCTGATCCCATCTAGGATCCCGGTTTTTCCTTACATGCTGTACCAATACAAAAAATTAGGTAACTACATGTAGATTCCAAATACAAACTATCTTGACATTTTCTTTTCTCTTGAAGATTTGATCTAAAGCTTAACCAGCCATGAAGCGGGGCCACTGCACGAGACTCCCACCAATGTGGGGTCTGAGGGTCATTTATATTAACAGTCTTACCCCTCCTACTGTACAGAAAGGTTGCTTTCCTGACTCGAGCCTGTGACCTCAAAGTCAGAAGGCAACATACATGCACAAGTTTAATAGGTAATCCAGGAAGAGATTTATTTCTTAGGACTGGAATGGCTTGCTACTTTTTGCCTAAAGCGCATTAGGGATAGGAAATTTATCCTCACTAATGCTTTCATATTTTTTCTGAAAACAAAAGGCAGCAAGTAGACACAAACATGCTGAAATAGCTAGAGTAGCAAAGTTAATCTCATAGAGCTAGACTGACTCCTCACATTTTTATTTTAGAGGCTTAGCGCATTTTGAAGGGAAAACATCCCCAATGTCTTGAAACAATTGCAAAGTCTTGAAAGCTTTTTTTGGGAAACTAAAATAGTAAAACGTTTCAGAAGCAAAAGTGATCTTATCTCCAGAAACAGATTTTTGTATCCATAACTTCAACATTAAAAAACCATTACGCCAAATCCTATTTCTGTTGTGTACCTTAGTTTTCCTCTCCAGCCCTTGGAAAAGAATCCGGGCATATGGATTAGTGTGGTGCTTTCCTTCAAGATCTTGAGCTTCATGAACTCTAACCACAAGGAGACCTCCACCGGGAGGTGTTCCTTCTGGTGCCTTTTGAACCATCTGTGTATCTTCAAGACCTTGTGCTAGCTCTTCGGCTTTGAAAGGTTTATACGTCAATTCCACTTCGATTTGTCCACGTGATTTCTCATTTCGAGTATCGTTCAGGTCCATATTTCTTAGGAGCTCAAGAGTCATTACTTTTGACTCATCAGAGGGAAGATCTTTAAGGGGAACTACGTTCATACCCATCTTATCATGCTTGCCAACCTAAGAAACAAAATAGCCAACTTGAGTTGTACAATTTCAAAACAGTGATCAACTTCTAAGAAGTAAAGCCGAAAGAAAACATACCTGCTCCCAATCATATACAAGAAGCTCTAAGGCCTGGGTGTCCGGATCTTTAACAACCAAATTAAACTCTTCATTCCATTCAGGGTTCAAATTTTTGTACTTCACTGTTGTTTTCTTTGATGGGAGCTTGTCACCAACCAGTTTTAGTTTCACATAAGGGTCTGATGCACCCAGAAGATCTTTCTTTTTCAGTTTGGTGGCCCTCAGAACTTTGACATTGAGAATACCAACTGGCTTTTTCATCGCTCTGCAAGTCTCAAGATATAAATTAGCCAAAACATAGAATCAACATTTGGAAATGTCCTAACTAGGTTCGTGAAGTATTCAGAAACTTACTTTGATGGATCCATCATCTGTATTTCAAGGGTTTTCGGCCATAAGTACATATTTGCAACCTGATCCTTGATAATCTCCTGCAAAAATAAAACCCTAAGTAAAAACCATGAACTAAGAAAAAGAAGCTGATGATGGGTTGAGCATGAGAGAAAGACTTCCCTAATTTGGGAGGGAAAACATATTTCGTTTTAAAAGTAGCATATCTGATTTTGGTAAAACGAAGATGCCAAAAGTATACCATTGCTTTTCCATTTGATTTTGGTCTAATAAGAAATGAACTAACTAAGATAACTGATGAATACAAGGCCTACCCACATATCCTAGAGGAAGTACCAAACTTAGAGTTTTCTTCAAAATTATGTGGAAAACACATCATTCAATTGTATATCAATTTATTTCTTGTCAGATGGATAGATCAGAATGATTAAACCAAAAGAGACAACAGAAGAGATTTATACTTTTCTTTCTAATGAATAGGGTTTTGCTAAAGGATTTACAAAACGTCCCCAACATTAAATGAATAAGGTCCCACTAGCAAATCAATGACCAAATATATGAGTGCCGTGTACATGTACTACTGTAACCCACATTATGGCCTTAAAAGAAAATAAGTTTAATAGTCCTAATATAGAGGGTGACAGAAGTAAGTGAACTTCGATTAAGAAGAAGAAAAAAATCTGTCATTATTCAGGATTCTATAACACAGTTCAAATCAATAAACAGGATAGCCACCTGCCACCCTGAATCTCAACCAAATTTATAGAGGATCAAACCTCAGTGCCTTCTTGACGAAGGTACAATGACTTCTTGTTGTTAATTGACATTCTAGTGACACCAATATTGGCTGTTTTCTTTTCGTTAGCCCTACCCGAGTGTGCCCTCCACCGATTTCACCCCACGCTTGGCCACAGTGAAATTTTGGTCTTCTTTTTTTAAATTCCAACCTATAGTAACACCTCGGTGCCTTCTAGACGAAGCTCCAATGACTTCTTCTTGGTGTTATTGACATTCTAGTGACACAAGTATGGTCGTTTTCTTCTCGTCGGCCCTACCCGAGTGTGCCCTCCACCGATCCTCGCCCCACTCTTGGCAACAGTGACTGGCAGCCTCCTCGACAATCTCTTTATCAGATGAGTGTAATTTTTTAAATAAAATACACAATTCTCTCAAATCTCACATCTTTTATTCTTCTTCACTTTCTTATTACTTATTTCTTTCATTCTACTGATTTCTTCTTCCTTTCTTCTTAATTTCAGTTTTATTACTGATTGTCCTACATTGCACCAATATTAATCAAGGCAACCATAGACTTCTAGGTGTTATTGGTTACGAAAGAGTGCATAGTTTGAAATTGAAAAAAAAAATCATATCTAAATAAATTTGATAGCAGAATAACAAAACATGGAAGTAAAGCAAGGAAGGTACAGTACCTGCACAAACCTGTAGAGACCAGGTATAGACATAAGATCAGCACCCATCAGCTTCAGACCAAAGTCAACATGTGGCTGCAAAAGCAAAATAAAAACAATTAACACTTTCAAACAAGAGCACTACACAACATTCATCAATTGGCAGTCTATGGCCCCACGTCAAACAAACTGCCAAGAAGTTTCAGATGGTAGGCTATCCTGAATGCACCAATAGCTAAACTGGAACGCGTAAAGAGTGAACGTATGCTCAGCAACGAGTGTTTATGACTTCATATAATGGATTAAATCCTATAACCGAATCAATCAAGTATGTGATTGCTCAGATGATATGTGTTCACTTATGAGCAAATTCAACTGTTTATTCTTTTTGTCCCTCTTTTTTTTAAAAAAAAAAATTGTCTTTCTTTTTCCAGTGTCTATATATAAAATCAAGTAGACCACTTTTAAGGTGGCTTGCATACTACAAATAGTGATTAGCTTACACCTAAATGAGCAAACTGTAGTTGTTATGTAAGGAACTTAAATATGATGAACTTAAGGAGTGCTTTCAATTATGTTTCCAACACACATGGCCAAATGCAGTTATCTGCATAGACATTAAATCTGTCTAATGTATGATGTCCATAAATGTAAGGCAATCTGGATAGAACCTATCTCAAAATATTCACTCACCTTCCATATCCTGTGATGACATGAAAATGGAATGTTTTATCTGTGTCATAGAAGGATTCATTTCACGTAGGAGGTGATCCTACAGCGACTTAAAAAGAGCGTGTAATGTTTGTATTCCTGAAGGATTCATGTGATGCAGGAGGTGACTAGAAGATTATGCTAGAAAACTCCTACCAACCAAAGACAATACCTTTTATTGAACACCGATATTATTGCATGTCTGAGAAGAGCAAATATTTGATATATATTCCAATAACCCAAGCACATTATAGCATAAAGAAGAAGTGTTGTGTAAGTGTCATACATTAGAAACAAGAAATTCAGCCTTACAAAAAATTAATAATTCTATCCATTATCACTAACCTTCTCCATGAGAGACACACAGATTTTCGCAAAACAAGGAAAGCTTGGAACCAAGGGCTTCAGAGTGATACGTGGTGCAGCAAAGACTTGTAGATCCACCACCTGAAATACAACATAACAGAATGTATATGAGCTATTCAGTGTACATGCCTCAATGAACAATGTAACTTAATTCCTTGCAAAGCTGAGCTAGTGAATAACCTGAACAGTTGCTTTCAACCCAAATGCTTTCACAGCAACAATAACATTAGGATTTGCAGCCCATTTAAAAGATGGTTCCATAATCAACTCCTTCTCGTCAGTAACATAAACTTTCATACCTAACAAAATTAAGTTATGTAGAGGAACAGATTAGATATATTTCTCATAATTCTATATCTCTAGTTCTATATTCTATGATAAAAGAGTAGATTACTGTTTGGTCTAACACCAACAGATGGCATATCAAATATATTCCATCTACATGTTTTCCGTTGCTGAGTATTCATTTATACTAAATGCCATGTCTATGCACATAACTACTGCTGTTGGGAGGTTCGAGGGGAACCACCACAATCCCCTGTCTCACCATAGCACCTACACGGCTACACCCATAATTATGTCTTCCTTATACGTCCTGCTCTCCAGATGATGATAGATATCAACTCGAGGTGAGTTATATTTCTGTCATCTATGTTATGAAAGATACTTGTACAAATCAGTGGTCTTTAAAGATAAACAATGAGGTACATAACCATCAATGATGTGTGGCCAATCCTTCCAAGTTCCTAAATCTCTTTCTTACCCTCCTCACCCCCTTGAGAAAGAAATACTTTTAACAATCATTAGTGTAACATACTTTCCAAAGCTAGGTAGCCAAATCCTCCAACAACTAGGCCCACTGCAGATGCTAGGTCAACTCAGTGTTGAAAATTTTCTACATCACTTAAACAGTGTTCTAAGGATGAAAACCCTAACCATTATATACTCCTACATAACAACTAAATCAAAATAACTTATTGCTAATCAAATCCTACACCATATCATCTTATATCTGATGACAAGGAATTATTACAATTAACAATGATACATTACAGCCAGTGCTACTAACGTACAAGGTGGGAGCATAAAGAAATTATAAAAATCCGTATTAACATCTACAACAAACCTTGAAAAGTTGGTGGTAAGGACCCTAAAGTGAGTGATTCGAATTCAACAGAATCAATTTTATATTTTGGAATTTGCTCTGCAATAATTGGCTTTGCAATAGTCTTTGCAGTCTTGCAAATTGCCTACACGGAAAAGAAACGGGTCGAAACTAATGAACACAAACTAGTAAAGGAAGCAATCAAATCAATGTTTATTTAGAATTGTTGGTGGATGAGGTTAAAGATACCTTGTCAAGGTATGGCCACATTTTCTCAATAAACCTGTTTAGCCAGTCAACCTTCACACAAAAGGAATAAAATATCTAATCAAAATGCAACAGAGCCAAGATTCGAACAACAGAGGCCCAATAACAAAGTCGCGAGCACTAATAACATACCCGATCATAATCTGGATTTTTTACCCAAAGGGGTATCTCAGGAAGCAACCGCTGCAAGGTTTCCGAGTCTTGCTCAACCAATGGACGAATAACTGGATCCTGACCAACCATTAGAATACCAAATGATTTTTCAATGTCTGAGTAAATTTACAAGGTAAAATAAAATATATCATATTATACAAACATATACTCCCTTCATCCCAAAATGACTGTCCTATTTCCTTTATGATAAGTTAGTACACATAAAATTACCAATAATATCTCTATGGTAAGTATGAACCACTTAAGTTTTATACAATTAAGTCGTATGGGGGTACATGAAGGAAAGTTAATCACTAATAAAGTTACCCCTAAGTAATACAAAGAAGGGGGGGACTTTGGAACGGAGGAAGTATAATGTCCTTCCAATCTTATAGATACTACATTAACCAATTTATTGTCTTACCAAGAGATGAGAAATTCTATCATTCTAAAAAGTTACGATTCCAAGTCTCTCCAACTAAACTTAGAATTGGTGATTCATTGTTGCAGCAAGAAAACTCAGGGCCAGCGCATTTCAGTGTTTCCAGTATCAAGCATTCTCTTTATGTCATCTTATATAGCACAAATGATTGCCTATAGCTATAAGTATATGAACTTCTTGCAGTACCTACAATGTCTGACGACTGAGGTAGAACATACCTCACCATCCTATAGGAATGGAGGATCACAGCTGAAGAATAACTAACCCACTTAATACTTAAAAGGCACTAAAACTTATAAGTAAACTAAGTATAATCTTAGGGCAGAAAAGGATACCAGATCCATAAGAGTTCAGTATGAACTGAACCTGTGTCTTCCAGATACACCTACAATTGTAACCTAAGAAGTAGAATTACAAATCCCCACAAAGATCAATTTCTTTGGTTTTTCAATATATATAGTCAATCTATATGAACATCAAACTTAGCCCAAAGTTTTCATGGTGCCCAATAGCCAGACATCAGTTCCTTCTCATTTGTTCAATATTCCAATTTCAGCATTCCCACAATAGGACCAGTTCTCATTCCATCAATTGCCTCTTCAACCTTCCTATTATCATTCACATCCTAGCTTTTCAATACAACAGGGTTGCTTTTCATCATGGTAACAAGCACCAACCCCCCACCCCACCCCCAATTGCCACCAAACTACAATAAGAAACAAAATCAATTGGGACAAAACACATTGCACATATACCTAATCCCGAATCTAAAATTTCTAAATTAGTCATCCCTACAAGAAAATTAAATCCATTTTCCCCATATAATAATTTTCTCAATGTATAAAAGTAGAACAAAAAAATCAAACACCAATCCACAATTCCACATCACAGAGTAATCACCTAAAAATCAAATTAATTACAAAAAATCATATGCAACAAAAGAGCAAGAGATAAGAAGATAAGTGGGCAAACCTTAACATCAGTAGGCTGGAAGTAGATGAACATGACATAACCAATCACAAGACCCCCAGAAATCCCAACTCCAAATCCACACAAACCCAAAACAACACTCACAAAACCCATCTCAAAACTTGCTCTCTATTAGTCTCAATTCCCACGCAAAACAACCCAAAATCACAGTACTCTACTCCTTACTCAAATCCAAAAACCCAGAAAACCCACTTCTTAGATCTTCAATTCCTCTTCAAATCCCATTTTTTCCCTCTACCCAAAATCCAAAAACAACCAAAATTTGAAAATGTCAAGAAAAAAAGTCGATAGAATATAATGACTGGCTTGGTCTTGTCCGATCTGTGCAACTTTTTACAGGTGTTTAATTTTCAGATTATTTTCCTTTCTTTTCCCAAATATGGAAGCTAGTGAAAAAGATCGACACCACAAGCCACTAGCCAGATGGATTTTAAATTTGGGACTCGCTCCATGAAAACGACGGCTGGTTTGACGAGAACTACGAAAACGGAATTTGACAATAACAAGAAGAAAAAGAAACTGTCCGGGCATTAGGGTCCGAAGCAGTGTGACCAATGACGTGGCTTCAAATGGTTAGATGAGATCGTAAAACTACCAATAGTTGTGAGACACGTGGCGTAACTTCTGAGGTGCAGTGAAGTTATCGTGAGATTGCGCACTTGTGATCAGCTCGATCTTACCGACATCAACTGTCTGGGCACGTTTCGGTTGCCGATTACCAACCAGCTCAGCTCATTGATTTTTTTAAAAGATATTTATAATTAAAAATTATAAATATAATATGCTGATTGACTTTATTTGAAATAAGATACTTCGGAATCTAATCTAATATATATATATAATTATTCGGTCAGCGAATGTAGTTGCTCACTCAATAGCTAGGGCTTCTAATTCTGTGTCTGGTCGATGTTCTTGGGTCATCCCGGAGAGTCCCCCGTCGATGATTCAAACTTTGAATATTCTTTTGAATTAATGAAAGTTTATCTCCCTTCAAAAAAAATATACAATAAGTGGGGCCCATTATTATAAAAATGAAAATAAATCAATAAACTTGATTTTTTTTGTGTCCCACATCGGTAAAAATTAAAAAATAGAGTTAATACTCCTATAAATAAATGGTTTATGTTTTCATTACTTTTAGTATGGTCTAACCCACTTTAATAATATTTTGAATAGTGGGCATACTGACCGTTAAGGCTCAGTAGTTCAA
>JAYMTF010002786.1:0-17058 GCA_036897485.1 Pelargonium nanum | reverse complement strand
TCTCGCCCCCTCCACTAGCACCATCGACACGGCGGGAAGGAGTTGCACGGAAGGAGCGGACGTCGCCTGGCCTGACGGGACGTGTTTCTCGGTGTGGACGCCGGTGTGGGACGTCGCCGGTAGAAGGAGGAGGACGGTCGGGAAGAGTTTCGTAGGAGAGCAGAGAGGAAAAGGAGTGAAGAGAGGGATAAGGTTTGTTTGGGGAAAAAGGGCAAATTCGTCATTAGTTAACTGAGTTAGTGACAGAACAATATTTGCAAACCTTTGCAAACCAAAGGATAACCAAAAGTACGAAAACAAACCTAATGGGCTCCAGATGAAATGGAAGCTTACCATAGAGGTGGAAACTGTAATTACTTTTTTATATACAAATATGATATTTTAGTTTGGATAGGGTAATGGCTAAGAACTACATGTCAGCATGGAGGTGATGAAATGGCTATTTAATATCCGTAAATAAATATCTCTGATCATTGCCATTACCAATACCATCTAAATCACGCTATTCAATTATTGAAACAATTTTTTTTCTTTTGACAATTCTATCTATATATTATACATGTGTTTTATCACATTCAACTTACACATGTGCTTTTAATATAGTACCTCAGTCGACAAAATCTTAGAAAACTTATTAAATTTGAGTTCTTTTATATTAAATTACATTGTTACAAATATGAAATTGTTGGACAAACTGAACTGAATATTTTTAGCACCATGTTTATTTTGAACTTAAAGTTGTTTTCAAATGCCGTTTAATATTGATTAGGATTGAATCTTCAACTCTCTTAATATTTAATGACTCTCTCTCTCTCTCGCAATATAGGAGACACTATTGAATTAGCCCATCCTATCACGTCTGAGGTAGTGTTTCAAAATTACATTCGGGATATCCGTCTTTAGCGTGTTGTCTCGCGCAAGCCACAAATTTTAAGACTCTAAAGTTGAAGCTCAAATGGATTTGAATTTTGAACAAGACATTTAACAATATTAGCGAATATGTGAGCAAGACAACAAACAATTCTATTGTACTGAATTTGACCGATTCGAAATATACGCTTAACGGGAACATATTGTAAAAGTAATTGATAATCAGATTAGGTATGCAAAGGAAGAATATGCTTGCAAATAACACCAACAAAACTAATCTGATGCAGACTGATACTGTTGAGTGCACAATTCAAATGCCATGCTTGCTGAATAGCATCTTGTTTCTCCAATTGTAGAAATCTTCTAGTAGTTGCATCACAAGTTAAAATCTCCCCCTCAAAGGCAAAAATGAAAAACCTAGAGGGGTCCAAATCATCAATCTTTTCAAAAAGCAAACACAAACCCCAACCCTCATGATTTTTTTACTTTCTTTATTTGGTTTGTTGCCATCAAAGTAAGCAACTATGTGAATACCCATAATCTTGTCTATCCATGGTTTTCCAATTTTCAAAGCACTTGCATCCCAGCACAAGGAACAATAGTGCATCTACTACTATTTCACAAGCAACAGCAACAGCAACAGCACAGTTCCATAACTCATTGACTTCAAAAAGCCCCAAAACAGAACCAATTTGTCCACAACACAGATTGAGAGCAATGGCACCAATCAGCACCATCTACTACTTCTTCCTCTCTTCCATTGATTTTCTCTTCTCTCCTCCAACTTCTCTCACTAGCAGCACCAACACTGTGATGGATTATCAGCAAAACACCTTGGCTTTTTCACCTCTGGGTTTTAATCTTCTCCATCCAGATACTCCAACTTTTTTGTAATTTATAGATATGGGTCTTGTCAGTTGTGCCATGTGCTGCAACTTGTATATGTCTTGTTACAGAAAGATTTGATCTTTTTCAGTTCTTGATGAAACCCAATATCTGTGTAGTTTTGTTATTGTATATTCCTTTTCATTTTGTTTAGATTTGGTTTTGTGAGATTGAGAATGGAAAGTGACTCCACAGAGACAGAGGCAGAGGAGTGTTGAAGAAGGTTCAAGAATGGAGATCTGGACATCCCACCTAGCTAGGTAAATGGGCAAGAATGTCAATTTGTGTGATTTTCTTTCACTTTCTCACCAACCAAACAGGGAAGCATGGAGCAAGCCCAGGGCTATAAATGGGCTGGTGAATTTGTAGTTTTGTTGGGCCAGTACTTATCTCTTTGCCTCCTTTTCTCCCTTGGGTTGATTGATGATTTGTACATTTGTTTGTCTTGTCTTGTAGTGTTCTCACAATGCCTTGTGGAGTTGTGGGTATGGAGCATCTTTTTCAATTATCATACTTGTAGTTATAATAATTGAAAGTTTTATTGTCCTTGAGTGAATGTTTACTATGATGCTTCCTTCAAATGATATATAGTATGGGTGCTTGGAAGATTGATACATAGTTGACAATTTGAACTCGAATTGTGGTAAAAAATGGATCAACAAACTTTTCAGTAGGGTTGGATTGTACAAATATGATTGAATCCGCTCATGTTGCATGTAGAATTACAAAATTCGATCCAAAACGCGGAACTCTTTTGAGTGAGATTTAAGTTAAAACATTCCAACGTAGGTCCAAAATCTAAAACTGCACAACACGAGTAATTTGCTCATTTTCTCATAATTTATTTCAAATACAAACCGATTCATTTAAAAGTCAACTAATAATCAACTAACAAAGGAAAACTATTCAGATTTACATTAAATTGATTCATTATAAAATAGATGAATTATTTTAATTCATCCATATTAGTGCATGAGCTAATTTGGTGTTTTATCCAATCAATTATGGTATAATAAACTTAAAATTTGCATCTACAAGGTCTCTCATTTCATTGAAGGAAAAAATTAAGAAAAATCTACAGTCGACGGACCGTACGGAAAGTCTTGCTTACACAGTCGACGAAGCGTGAATAACAGTTCTCTTAGCTAATTGTTCACAAA
Source organism: Pelargonium nanum (assembly GCA_036897485.1). Classification (NCBI taxonomy): domain Eukaryota; kingdom Viridiplantae; phylum Streptophyta; class Magnoliopsida; order Geraniales; family Geraniaceae; genus Pelargonium; species Pelargonium nanum. The sequence goes on along the minus strand of JAYMTF010002786.1, from coordinate 14,143 downwards.
TTCACGTCTCAGCTCTGAATTGTGATCAGAATCTGTTTATTGAGATGCATCTATGGCCTTCGTTGACGATAAGGGACTCCTTCAAAGTTTCGAGTTTGAGGAATTTCGAATGGAACCACAACCGAATGAAGAGAGAAACGCAGATTCGAAGCCACCAGCAGAAGCTTCTGAGCAACCGAGAAGATGGTGTTGACGGATCCAATTCTGCAAAAGCAAAATCGACTTCTGGGTTCTTCGGAGCCACGCTCATCGTTTTATCTTGCTGTTTCTGCTGTGCTGGTAAATTGATCCCTAACCCCTTTTTCATTTCTCTGTGTTGGAATTGGTTTCTTCATGTGTTATGGTTCTTTGAATTGATTGATCAGTTGTTGAGGTGCTTAAGATAGGTTTGTTTTTGGGTGTTCATGGTTGAAATTTTGCTGTTTTTGAGCTTATTATTTACTATTACTTTTTGTTGAATTTTTGCTGTTTTGTTGAGGGAAGTTAAGTTTTCAATTGCTTTAGAGGTCCAATTGTTTGGTGTTGAGTTTTAGGGTTTAGTTGAGGGAGCCCTAATGTGTGTTTTAGCTAAGTGGAATAAGAAGGCTTGATTCCTACATTGTGGGATGGTTTTCTTCTTGCTTGGTGAAGAGTTACGAAGAAATCAAGTTATCACCAACACATTGGACATTGAATTATAGATGCCGAACCATTAGTTGACTTGGTATTTGAGTTTGATGGGATGTAATATATAAAGTCGGGATGGTAAAAACTAGACAATAGATTCAACCGCAATTTTTTTAACTCTTCCTTCATGTGCGAGCTTATTGTGGCTTTGCACGCAACACAAGCACAGGGTCCTCAGTTCTCATTACCTTGTGCTTGAGTTTTAATTATCATTGGGTGGCGCCTAGGATCCGACCACTTGACTGTTAGGTTAACAGGTTTTGATACCAATTAGAATTGATGTTCTTTATTGACAGTGCATTTCATGCGTGTTCTAATGTACAAAAGAGCCTCTATACATAGAGAGTGGACCTATTCAATTAAAGTTGTATTATAATTCATGGTCCAACTATAGTTGTCTCTTACACTAAAAATGTTAAACCGAGCAAGATGGAGCACCCTATTGAGTATGTTTAGTTGCTTGGATTTAATAAGTAGGTAAAAAGATGCTTTCAATTCCAAAATGAATTTTAGAAAAAAAGGGAAGTTGGATTTTAAATAGTTATTGATTGATAACGAAATCAAAGTGGGGTAGTTAATCAATTTTCTCTAGGATCTTAAGAATTGAGATATCATATGTTTAAAGGGGGTCCAACTTGCAATAAAAGTTTCCATGGGATCTAGCCTAGTGTATAAACTCTATGTGATAATACCGTGAGTTTATCTGTTTATGTTTAGACAAATTCTCGAATAGATCGTATGATGTGGATTTTTTTTATATAGAACTTCATATTGGGTTGGTGTGGGGATTTATCATCTCGATGAGTTGATTGCAACAATGGTTTTGTTGAGCTCACTTCAAGGCTAACACAAGTTTCTAGAATGTGATAGGCTTTGAGTGGCACTTTGTCGTCTTGGTTTTGATACATTCATTTAGCTGACCACATTTTTTTTCTTTCTAAATTCCTGTTTACTTCTATGTGGTTTTCTTGTATAATTTCCTTATGCGGTTGTGATATCACATTATTTCCCATAACTCGGTTATATATCTAAAGCTGGAATTTTCTTTCCAGCTAGTGATGATGAATGAGAAAGCCGATTCAGAATTTAGAAGAATGGTGGTTGAATCTTTGTAACGACTATAATGCATAAACCGAAACATAAGAATCAGATTCTGTACAGATCTCGTCATTATTTGTAAGTTGTTATTGTGACTGAATTCGTCATTTATCCAAAATAGATAAATTGTAACACCTGTCATGGCCTTCATTTTGCACACACAAACTTTATATTAGTGGAATGAATAGTGTTGTGTAACTATATATTGCTGAGTTATTAGATTGGAACATTAACATTTGTTGATCTGCCAAACCTCCAACCATAGACCTCATGTTTGTACAGCATTTGTAATAACTTCTGTCTTCTCTGGCCCAATGGTTTCTCAATTAATGTTGGGCTCCACTTTTAACCAAACTTGTTAGGAGAAATGTCTAACTTAGCCGTTTACACTGTGTCTAATCAGGACATTCCGTCAAGTCTATATACGAAATTTGTTACTTTCTTGTTACGTGTAATATTTTACTTGATGGACAGCTGCGGGAAGTTAACTAAGGAATCTTGCAGTTGCAGCGGTGTTTTCCATGTTTTAACCAACACAGTTAGTTATTGGTAGATAGAGCATTAAATGCGAATAATATAAGTAAGAGAGCCATATTTTGCCCAATAATTCATTCAGCTTTTACACACTCTTTGCATTTACCTTCTTCCCAACCAACCCATCTATTTTTCTACAATTAAAACTGTGTGCACCAAGGCGCATTCTAGCGAAAATGGCGCACCCGATCTCGGAGGCCAACGAGCAGAGCCCTTTTGGTTCTCTGACACCTTCCGAGTTCTACGCCCGCCACTCAGTGAGTCACTCCTCCGAGTACATCACCAATCCCCGAGGCCTCAAGCTCTTCACCCAGTGGTGGACGCCTCTCCCTCCGACCAAGATCATCGGCGTCGTCGCCGTCGTCCACGGCTTCACCGGCGAATCCAGCTGGTTCGTCCAGCTCACCTCCGTTCTTTTCGCGAAGAGCGGATTCGCCACCTGCGCCATCGACCACCAGGGCCACGGCTTCTCCGACGGCCTCGTCGCACACATCCCCGACATCAACCCCGTCGTCGACGACTGCATCTCCTTCTTCGACTCCTTCCGTGCGCGCCACACGCCGCCGAACCTCCCTGCCTTCCTCTACTCCGAGTCCCTCGGCGGCGCCATCGCTCTCTACATCTCGCTCCGCCAGAAGGGCCGCTGGGACGGCCTCATCCTCAACGGCGCCATGTGCGGCATCAGCGCCAAGTTCAAGCCGCCGTGGCCGCTGGAGCACTTCCTCGCCATCGTCGCCGCCGTCGTCCCGACGTGGCGCGTGGTGCCGACGCGCGGCTCCCTGCCGGACGTGTCGTTCAAGGAGGAGTGGAAGAGGAAGCTGGCTCTGGCTTCTCCGAGGAGACCACTGGCGAGGCCGCGGGCGGCGACGGCGCTGGAGCTGCTGAGGGTGTGCCGGGAGCTGCAAGAGAGGTTTGAGGAGGTGGAGGTGCCGCTGCTGATCTTGCACGGCGAAGGGGACGTGGTGTGCGACCCGGAGTGCGTGAAGGAACTGTACCGACGCGCCGCCAGTAAGGACAAGACCTTGAAGATATATCCGGGGATGTGGCACCAGCTTGTCGGCGAGACACAAGAGAATGTGGATTTGGTTTTCGGGGACGCGGTGGAGTGGCTGCGGAGCAGAGCTGAACGCGCCGCCGCGGGCGGTGGTGCCTAGTTTACATCGTCTGGGTTGTTAGTTAGTGAATGATAATTGGCGTTGGCATGGCCCTTAAGAACCAATAGCAGCATGCCACATTGTCATAACTCATAAGGTTCAATCAATTATATCAACTACTTATAAAATATCTTAGTTTTTATCTACTGTATAAAATAATTGAATTAGAGTTATGACTTGTCATGAGTCACCCAATTTCGAAACCTGTGCCCTTATTATATGATCCACACAAGATCAGTTTTTATTTATTTATTTATTCTTTTAATAAGCAAACGAACTGCGGTGTATAACAGTTAAAAATTTCAGAAGTAATGCGTTATAATAATGGATAAATTTTCAAAAAACACATAAGGTTTTGGAGGTCTTGTGCATTTTAGGCCAAGAAGTGCCAGGTGACTCATGCATTGGCACATTTAAGTGTTGAAGGTCTCATGCGATGGTACATGAAATGTTGATGGTCTCATGCATTGGTACATGAAGTGTTGGCAGTATCATGAGACGGCAAATTAAGTGTTGGAGGTCTCATGTTTTGGCGGGCTTATGCGTAAGCACATGAAGCATTTGAAGGCTCATGCGTATGAGCATAATGATAAGGCTCACGTGTAAGCGCATGAGGCGTTAGAGGGCGTACGAGGAGCATAAGTCCCGTTTATGAGGAGTGGTGACCAAAGTAGGGGTCATTGAAAGACTTAGAGTAGACATGTGTGAATAACACTGATGGGGATGGGCGGGTGAGGGGTAAAGTCAAATTAGACTAGGAGGACTTTACAAGGAAAAATGGGATTAAAATATAGGTGAAAAAGCCATTTGAGTTGAAATTAGTTTGTTTAAAAGTAAGTTGGTCCAAACATAATTAATTCAAATTAGTAGGGGTCACATTCAGTGGGGGTCACGAATGACGCCATTGAAGGGGTCCCAAAATAGGCATATATAGGTAACGTCAGTGAAAATACACGAATAAATGGTTGTAATTATGCCCTGAAAATGCCAAAAAATGAGATTGAAGCGGCCAAATTAGGGTTGAAGGACTTTTCAAAGTGAAAATACTATTAAAATAAGAAGAAAATGGTCATTTATGCTTAAATCAATTTATTTTGGGACAAAATGCTCCAACACAATTTTTTAATTATAATTTTTTGTTAGTCTATTTTGGCTATTGAGAGCAAATGTACACAATGTGACCACCTTAGAATAGGTCAGTGGGTCATCCACTTTTCGAGGGAAACAGAGAAATCACAGCATTTTGTTACCATTTCTGCAAATTCTGCTTAATGCAGCAATGATCCTATATGCAAAACTGTTAGTACAATCTTTAAATCTTCAACAGATTCTCTTTACCTCTCTGATCAGTTGATTGAATTCGGAGGAGTCTCAGTCTTTTTTCTGAGGCAAAAATGGATGCAATTTTTGCTGAGATGGATGGCAGAGTGAAAGTCTCTCTAACAGATTCCACAATGATGAAGATTGTGCGCTTGGCAATGGACAAAGCCCAAGAGAAGCTGATGTCAAAGCACGGCGTGATCGGTCGCTTGATCGAGATCTCAAAGTTCTATGAACTGGCAGTGATGCAGCTGGAAGGTTGCTTGAAGTTTGTCCAAGAAGAGACTGACAGCTCAAATCTTGAAGGCTGGCATGAGGATGTTCTTGACGACTTGTCGGGAATCAAGGATCGTCTTCAGGGACGCCTTGAGGAGACGGAGATGGCGATCATGGAGAAGGACAGAGAGCTTAGGGAGAGGATCCAGTTGGAGCTGAGGCTAAGGCATGCATTGCAGATGAAAGAAAGAGAGTTGGTTTCCTTGCGCGCCAAGCTTGAGCTCGAAAAGACTAAAAGTGAGGGAATTGAGGAGCAGGGTCATGGCAATAGGATCAGTGTCGAGGAAGGTAGGGACGAAGAGTTTAGCGAGCTTATGCACTCGTTGGATCAGCAAGTGTCCAACATTGAGCAAAAGCTCGAGCCTGAGTCCATGTTCATGAACGAGGAACATAGTAGAAAAGGCGGTACTATTGACAACAAGAAGATTGAGCAAATGGGGTCTGACATACACATTTTGAAGGAAACTTTCAATCTTGCATTTGGGAAGATGCAGAATGCGATTTTGCTGTCCGAGATGGAGCCTTCGGAGCAGCAATGGAGATGGGATGTCGAGGAAAGCATCTTCGGTGTCTTGGTGAAAGGTTTCTTGAAAGATTTGGAGGATAGTTTTGGAGCTGAGGTGAGGAAGAGAGAGAGCCAAGTTTCTGTGGCCTTGAGCGAGCATTTATCGAATTTGATGAATGAAATGACAAACTTGCGAAGTGAGCTCGAGTCTCTCACAACTCAAAGTGAAGATCAAGCGAAAAATGCTGCCAAGATTCCTCCCAAACCATCCCCTAAGAATGTTGGAGAAGTTGATCAACAGAAGGCCCCGAAAGAGGAGGATGGTGGGAACTTTGTTGCTAAGATGATCAAGAACCACGAGTCCATTATACGAAGAAAATGCGAGGAGCTGAATTGGCTAAGGGGTGACACGCTTCAAGAAAAGGACGATCAACCTACGAGAAGACACAAGGGAGCTGATGTCTTGAAAAGAAGGATACAACAAGTTATTTCAAGATTGGACAATTTGATCAGTTGGAACTCTAAGCTGGGCGAAACTTTAAGCAGCCGTAGAAGTGATCTTCTTGAGGAGGTAACTTATTCAAATATGATGTTATATAATGTAACAGAAACACAGAAATCAGGGAACGACACTTTCGAGGATGTCTGGGAGAAGATAAATAGAGGTCCGGTGTCTCGTGTAGCAACTGAAGAGCTGCACAACGAGATACGGATGCTGAAACAAGAAAAGGAAGATAGAGATATGCAGCACAAGATAATGGAAGCGACTTATGCTTCTTTTTTCGAAGGCTTGGTAAATGAATTTGGTCGCGAGATATGTAATCATGACACGGAAAGCTTGATGCTAGAAGGCGTGAGTGAAACCATAGTTCGGGAAATGGTTAGTGAGTGGAAGGAGATTCTTGAAAGTAACAAGATTGAATCACAGATCACAGATGAGTTGAATTGTATAGTCTTCACTGAGGCAATAAAGAACCATGATTATAGTCAGGACCTTTTGTTTGCAAATATATGGTCAGTACTCATCAATGAAATGCTGAAGGAATGGAAAGAAGACATAGAAATCCACAACTTTGAGAGCCTTGTAGAGAAAGAGATATATCAGATAGTAGTTGACAAGACCATCAAAAGTGTTGTTAATAGTGCAAATGATGCATTGACAAATTTTCAAGAGATCAAAGTCCAGAATGATGATGCATATGCTGATGCTTTGTTTCAAATTGCAGAAGACTCAGAAGTTTGTAAGGTTTTCTTTAAGGAGACAGTTAAGGAATGGAACGGGCGTATGGATGGTTATAGGGATTTAGTTTATGCTAATGAGCTATGCCGAATTGCAGAAGATTCAGTGAATGCAGATGTCTGCAAGGTTTTCTTGAGGGAAACCGTTAACGAATGGAAAATGAGAATACATGCTCTTCATGCTAATGATCAGCCATTTCAACTGCTAGAAGATTCATTGGTGGCAGATATCTACAAGGTTTTCTTTAAAGAGACAGTGAAAGAATATGAGGATTTTATTTGTGCTAACAAGCTATTACAAGTTGTAGAAGATTCATTAAAGACAGATGTGTGGAAGGTGTTCTGTAGGGAGACAATTAACGAATGGAAAATGGAAGTGAGTGCTTATATCGATTTTATTCATGCTAACATGCTATTTCTAATGGTAGAACATTCGGTGAGTGAAGAAGTCTGCAATATTTTCTTGAAAGAGATGGTTAGGGAATGGAAAATGGAAATAGACGCTTATAGAGACTCAAGCTCTGCTAAAGAGGTCTTTCGGATAGCTGAAGACTCGTTGAAGGAAGACGTCTGTACCATTTTTTTAAAGGAGACACTCAACGAGTGGAAAATGGAAATTGATGCTTATAAAACGAAGAGTCACATCGAACATTCAGTGAGGGAAGATGTCTGCAAGGCTTTCTTGAAAGAGATGGTTAATGAATGGAAAATGGAAATAGGTGCTTATAGAGACTCTAGCCATGCTAAAGAGATACTCCGGATAGCAGAGGACTCGGTGAAGGAAGATGTCTGTAGGGTATTTTTAAAGGAGACATTCAACGAGACGAAAATGGAAATAGATGCTTGTAAAACGGAGAGTCTCATCGAACAAGAGATGCATCAGTTTGTCATTGTCGAGGTCTTAAAGGATGCTAGTGTTTTTGGTAGAGAAGTTGATTCCCCGAAACAAGATATTGTCTCAGATAACATAATATCTGCTAACAACTTTGATGAAGGTCTAGATGTAAATGGGGAGGAGAACATGATTCAAAAATTGGATTCACTAGAAACCTTTCTTGAACTAGAGGAAGATGAGATACTAAGTGTAGGTTCTGAGGTAAAGAACGATAAGCAGTACCTTGAGCTTGTGGGCTTGGAGCATGAACAATCGAACGAGCATGATCCGGAGAAGAGTCTTGATCACTGGATTCCTGTTACAGGAGTTGAAAGTGACAGAGAAGTCTCCTGTTCTCAATCAACAGATAACGAAGAGCGTGAGTTGAGCCCATTGGATCCAGTTTTTTTGCCTCTTCTGAGGTTTCCACAAATACTCCAGGAATTTGGAAGCATGGTGGACATAAGGATTGGAATGTATATTTCCAGGTACTTTTCCATTAACTTTATACGAACAATGCTTTATCAAGATACAGTTTCTTCCAAACAATACTTATACGAACAATACTTATACAGGTTGGAAGAGGTGAAGCGTTATATAGATCGATTTGTTGAGCATAATGCCACACTTAGAAAAAGTGAATCTCTTTACAAGGAGGCTTTTATTAGGAGGTGCCAGAATCTCCACAAAGCAGAAGTTGAGGTTCTGAATTATGATATGTTTTATGGTTTCGTTTGGACTCTGATTAGCTAGCTTGATTAGCTAATGATCATAATATTTTAAGCATGTGTGTGGCTGTAGGTGGATCTGCTGGGCGATCAAGTCGATGTACTTCTTGATGTAATGAAGAAGATATACAAGACAATTAGTCAAAATTTGCCATTTTTGCACCATTGCTCTGAGGCAAGCTATGTTCTTATCTTTTTTTTTCATAGTTTTTGGATGATGAGTATGTTGTAATCTGGACTTATGGTTCAAGATCTGTTCTTGTACAGGTCTCGGATATCTTGAAGCTAATCAAGAACGTATTGGTCGTAGATGATTCATAGATTTGCTGTGACATTTCTGTATATTTGTTACGTTTCTTGTACGAAGGTCTGTATCTGTAATTATCCCAAAAAACAGTGTTTTTTTATGACTTTAAAAGAAATTCAAAATGCTTAAACCGTAATGTCGAAACTACCCTCACTATCTTTACGTAATATCAAATAAAAAGATCCTCCAGATCTCATCTCAATCCGAGATTGGCGCGATTCGCCGCGCGGTCTCCATTTCCGAACACGGTCATTTTCGACACGTGGCTTCCTTCCATTCGATGTTGACATGTACTTTCTTTTCTCGACAAATAGAAGTTGGCCACGTGTCACAATCACGACTAGGTGGAGGTCAATCCAAAATATTACACTACTTTGTCTCCGGAGTGTCTGAATTTGGCAAAACCAGAGTTTGAGAGCAGCAGCAATGGCGGCAAGAGCACTTCTCGTCTTCTTCGCAGTCTCGGTTCTTCTCTTCGCTACCGCCTTTAGCTCGATTCGAGCCGATGACGATCTCGACGAAGATCTTAGTTTTCTCGAGTCCTCGGACGACGCCGTGTCGTCTCCCACCGACAATCACGGCCAGTTCGATTCGGACTACGAGTGGCCGGAGGAGGGCGATGAGGACCAGCACGATCAGCCTGAGGTGGACGAGAAGGACGTGGTTGTGCTCAAGGACGGCAATTTCAGCGACTTCATCGCGAAGAACCGGTTTGTGATGGTTGAGTTCTACGCTCCGTGGTGCGGGCATTGCCAGGCTCTGGCGCCGGAGTTCGCGGCGGCTGCGACTGAACTCAAGGGAGAGGTGGTCCTGGCCAAGGTGGATGGCTCAGAGGAGAGCGAGCTCGCGCAGAAGTACGATATTCAGGGCTTTCCCACTCTGTATTTCTTTGTTGATGGAGTTCACAAGACCTATGATGGTCAGCGTCACAAGTAAGTTTCTGAATTATCCTATGTGCAATTCAGATCAATGAATTTTGTTTTATATGCTGTTTTGAGCAATTGATCAATCCAATTGGCCTATTTTCTCTTTGAATTGGTTGAATGGGATTGGAATATGTGTTCAAATATTGGAAATTGGGGTTTTTATTTTTAAAAGGAACTGATTTGTTTGATACTGTCTGTTCATAAGCTTCTGTTTGTGAAATGGATTGTTTTGCATATTATTTGGTTGGTTGTTGGTTTGATAATTTTTACTATTCAGGGATGCTATTGTAACTTGGGTGAAGAAGAAAACTGGGTCTAGTATTTACAATTTGACCACAACAGAGGAGGCAGAGCTGATTCTGGCTACCGAGTCAAAAGTAGTTCTGGGATTCCTTGACAGCTTAGTGGTACTTACTGGATCACTATTTTCATTAATGAATTGTCTCTTTCTTCATATAAGTTTATTCTTATGGAGGAGTTGCTTTGAACTACTAATTCTTGATGGGGAAATACCTGTTAGGAGAGTCAAATTAACTGGCATTCAGCATTTTTATAAGGAACTATAGGTCAAGTCTCAGCGCATTAAATTCTATTCTTCACAATTTCATTTGTGATCTTATGATTATTGCAGAAACTGACTATTCTAGAAGTAAAGTTTGAAATATTGTTTCCTTGACTCATGGGTTTGAGCCTAGGAAACAGTTTCTCATAAAAAGTAATGGTTAGGCTTCATACATATTTGTGCAATTGTATCTTTTGGTGTATTCAGAATCTCTACTGTTTTTCCTTTCTCTGAATTTTATGTCTGATTTTATTAGTAATTTGAGTAACCATTACAAGTTCTTTTCCTGAAGTTGAAATTCACTGTGTACTGGAATTGATGTGAACTTTTGGATGGCAAGACTTCTATTGCCCGACATACTAAGAAAACACATCTGTAATTTTTTATTTTTAAAAATAATGTATTCTATTGATTTTTTTTGGAGTTCTGTTAGTTAAGCTTTCATAATCCATGAGTAAAAATTTAGTAAATGCAAATATGGATCTTTGGAATCCTAGAGTAACACAGCTCTTTTGTCAAATTTTTTGAAGGGTTCAGAGAGTGAGGAGCTTGCTGCTGCTTCCAGACTGGAAGACGAAGTCACTTTCTATCAGACTACTAACCCTGACATTGCGAAGCTTTTCCATATTGAACCCCAAGTTAAACGTCCTGCTTTAGTCTTGCTGAAGAAAGAGGCTGAAAAGTTACTTCAGTTTGGTTAGTTTCCTTGGTTAATTATAGTTTTATGGTTCCTAAATCTGTATTGTTGAAAAACTTTAATTCATTCACTTATTCGTATCTACAGATGGCCAGTTTTCCAAATTGGAAATAGCTGAATTCGTATCTGCCAACAAGCTTCCTTTGGTGATTACTTTTACTAGGGAAAGTGCTCCTATTGTATTTGAGAGTTCAATCAAGAAACAAGTAAGATGCTAAGATCTTGTTAGGAAGTCAATTCTCTCTCTGGATGGGGTTTTATAGGTATTTAACTGTTTCAACAAGTTTGCTGTTTCATTTACAGTTGTTGCTTTTTGTCACTTCAAATGATACGGAGAAGATTCTACCTGCATTCCAAGAGGCAGCCAAAACTTTCAAGGGAAAGGTAAATATTACACAATTTACACTACAATGTATGATGTAATGGATTCTGAACATACATGAATGAGATAGATCAGTCAGTTTATTACCTTTAATCAGATTCAAAATTCATCTCTGAGATTCGTCAGTGTCATGAAATAAAAATTTTAGATCATCTTTTGTTAGACAGTTACCTCAATTCATCTACATGAATTGAGGTATACTGCAAACCAGAGTTGTTAGGCTTCCATGAGTTTCTGATCATATCGTTCTTGTCTTCTTGAGCGATGGATGCTATATGTGAAGCAGTCCATACGATGTCCAAATTATTATGAATTGGATTAACTTGTCATGTTATTATCTTTCATTTGATCCATGGACATAGAAAGGTAATCACATTCTTGTGTGTATCCTGTTCTGCGGAACATTCTTTCCTTTTGAGTTTGTGAACATGTGCATTTAAAAAATAAGCACAAGAACTTGTTGGCGCTTGAAATCCAGGCATCACATAGTTGGTTATGTTCTTGTTTCTAAAAAGAATCGCAGCCATTTTTCTTATAATTATATTGTATTCGTCTTTGCAGCTTTTGTTTGTCTATGTCCAAATGGACAATGACGATTATGGGAGATCAGTTTCAGACTACTTTGGTGTCACTGGAGATGCTCCAAGAGTGAGTGCACCCCTCCCCATAATCTATGTGGCTATGCTTGTGGCACTGTTTGAATTCATTTTTTTCTATTAATTTATAGCCTATTTAATAAAATGTAAAATGAACTTTTGAGTGCTTCCGTGTAGGTTCTTGGATACACAGGAAATGATGATGCCAGGAAGTTTATACTAGACTCAGAAATGAGCTTAAGCAATATCAAGGTTCAAATACTCAGCTTTATTTTTGAGCATTTTCCCTTTTTTGGTTCTTTGTTGGATGATGGCGAATGAAATTGTACTAAACACTTTATGATTTATGCTTTTCCTTGTATTAATTTTATTTCTGGCATCTCATAGTCATTTGCAGAGGACTTCCTAGAAGACAAGCTTAAGCCTTTCTACAAGTCTGACCCAATTCCTGAGAAGGTGACTCGTGTTCATTATGCTGATCATTGATTTGAACTATATATGGCTTATTTAACCTTGCTTTCTATAAAATTGACGCAGAATGATGGGGATGTCAAGATAGTTGTCGGCAATAACTTTGATGAAATTGTTTTGGATGAGTCAAAAGATGTTTTACTTGAGGTAGATATCTATACATATACACACGTGAAAAATCATATTCCCTAGATGTTTCTGATTAAATTATGTTATATGGTTTTGATTCAGATATATGCACCTTGGTGTGGTCACTGCCAATCTCTGGAACCAATTTATAACAAGCTTGCCAAATACTTGAAAGGAATTGATTCTATTGTAATAGCCAAGATGGATGGAACCACAAATGAACACCCAAGGGCCAAGGTACTCAAAGAATACCTTCAATTTTTATAATTCCCTATTGCTCATCTGCCCATTATGTTCAGAAACTAGAAATCTTACACATCCTTGTCAATTGGGTATAAGTTTAAGTTAATTTGTGTTAACAAAATGTTCGACTTCTATAGGCTTGAATTGGGTTACCATTTCAGTAAATTGTTTGGTGTCTGAGCTAGGTTTTATCGAAGCCTGAAATCCAATCTTTGTCTTGATCAAACTTGAACCAAAGGCCCCAAAATTGTAAATTACCTAAATGCACTATAAGTTTTCAAAACCTACTTGTTGGGCCAAATAACCCCAAACCCACTTTAGTGAACACAAAACAGGATCCCAAGCAGGCACCATACCAAACGGAGTCAATAGTAACTCTATCTCTGTCTGCATTTTAAATATCTGCTTGCACGTAAAGTTCTGGTTTGAGTAAACATTATGCAACAAAAAGATACTTAGGTTCTCTTCTCTTCTCTTCTATTGTTGGTTTGACATGAATATCCGATATAACTTTGTTTGCGAGGAAAATGTATGGGTGTAAATTTTTTGCTCTTTTCGTTTGCAGCCTGATGGATTTCCGACACTTCTTTTCTTCCCTGCTGGGAATAAGAGCTTTGAACCGGTAAGTAGTTCTATATAAACCATTATGGTGCCAAATGTTTATCCGCTAGCTAGTTTAATTACTTCATGTTACTCTAAATTTATCTGTAATTCCCGTAAACAGTCACTAAAGATTACCCTTTCATGCATGACACTTGTTTGCAGATCACTGTGGACACTGACCGTACAGTGGTGGCATTTTACAAGTTCTTGAAGAAGCACGCATCCATCCCTTTCAAGCTCCAGAAACCGGACACAGCTAAGATATCCAAGGGTTCGGGTACGACTGAGAACCAGGAGAGCATGACTAACATTGTGAAGGATGAGCTGTAAGTCTTAAACGATCATGACAATATATGGATTAATTAGATGAGAAAACAGAACTTGCAGTTGGTAGAAATGGAAGGGCATTAGGTACATAGATGGAACATATACGTACAACGAAATTTCAGGTCCAATTTTGTTTGTTAGTATGTCCTTTTAGAGAATATTAGTAAAAAATTATGTAATATTTAAGATTTTTATGGGACAATTGTTTGCTTGTAATCGCAAATATGTTTTTGGGCAATTTAACGCAACTGCATTTTTTGGACTCGAACTCGAGACATCAGGTTAAGCTTGAACAATTCCTTACTAGTTGACCCACGCGTTTGTTGGTGTTTAGAGGTGGTTTTGATCCTACATTAAAATTAGGGTTAAAGTTATCATTGATCCTCCAACTATACACTCATATCATAATTGATACTCCTACTATTTTTTAAATCGTGAACGGTACCCCAACTATACACTCATATCACAATTGATCCTCCTACTATTTTTTAAATCGTGAATGGTAC
>JAYMTF010002785.1:0-17058 GCA_036897485.1 Pelargonium nanum | reverse complement strand
CTAAACTAATAATACTAATAGAGGAATAACTTTTTAATAAGAATTCTTAAAACTATAAGTTAGAAAAAGAAGGGTCACCAACACACTTTCCTAAACCCTTGCTTAGAAGGAGTCCGGATAAAACCAATAAAGAATATCTAGGAAGCCTGTAAGAAATCCTTAAAAAAGAAATAAAAGCTATGCTATAAAAATTTTCTCTGAATACAAGCACTCTGAAGCAATATTTTACATTAAAATTTATAATTCTTTTTACTGTTCCATCGGTAAGGTCATATCTTACTTTATATTAGCCAAACCTAGGAGCGTAGCCTATAAGGAGTGCGCCTATGACAAGACAACTTAGTTTACCTACTTCGTATCTCACTTTTCAAAGAGAATCCTTATATTTGTAAAAAGTTAAGGGGTACTCATATATAACCGCATTTTTTAGTCTAGCTAAATTACCAGGAAAACCCCTTTTTTGGGGGATCACTAACTTTTATAGTTAATAAAAAAGGAGCTTAGATCTTTCTAAAAATTCTAATAGAGAATCTTATATCCTCATTTAAAAAAATACAAGAAACTAGAGAGACAAATCTTGCTTTTGAACCTGTTGTATATTTCTAATAGATCAAGGACAAGTTAATGACCTTAAATTTATGTTGTAAGACTGCGTTTATGAGACTCTATTTCTTGGAATAACTAACCCCGGTCCCGTATGCTAAACAAATTGCGATTAAGTTATAGCGGCAGCTTTGTTACTCTTATTCAGAATACCTTGTCTCTTAACACCTGCTTTTGTATTACCTCTTTTTCTGTAGCCCTATTTTTCTGGGTTTTGAAAGCATCACTCTTAGTCTTTAATCTTCACACCTTTCAAGCCCGTTTTATAGCCTATCACTTTCTCGATTCCTATACCTCTCTTAGTCTTTGTAGCTCGGGTGGGTAGCTTACTTAATTGTATCAAGACTCAAATTAATCCTAAATAGGGTTTTTTGAAGTTCTTTCGTGGGTCCTCCACAAGCACAAAATCTTATGGGGATGTATTCTCACAACCGAAGATTTATTATATATTACTGGATCCTAGTCCCCGGTTATACACCCCTTTTTTTATTTTACAGATTTAGTCGATTGAAAGATAGAAACGCACTAAGAAATTCCTAAGTAAATATAACAAGAATCTTACAAACGATAGCTAACTCTTTAATCACTAAATTTGAACCATAAATATATTAGGAATTAACCCGCGTTTTAATTAAACCACATTAGAACGGAATACGCAATGAGAGAACCTTAATTCTATAATAAGTGATTTTTTTTACTATAAATAAGAGTTAATTGCTTAATTATAGAGTCCTTAAACCCATACTAATAATTCGTAAGCAAGACTGCATTATTAACCTTCAGTTACTGCTCACCTAAACCTGTTGGAGTAATTAACAAAGCAAAACATACAAGAAAACACGGAAAAAATAAAGATTTTATACTAAGAGTATCTCTACTTGACCTTATCATACACAAAATTTAGTAGAACAGGCGGAAATTCCCTTTCAAGGGAGTCAGAATAAGCTTTATCTCTAATAAATAACTAAAGTTAACTACTGCCTCACTTGATTTATAATTAATTCTAATAAGGACTATACTATCAATTTGTATCCCTCTAATTTTGTCAGACACGGCCCCGCAGGAGTATATACAAAAACAATATTTTCAGGGAAAGGGTATATCATAATACTTTTATGCAAGCATGAGTGCTCTTCTATTTTGCTTGAAAACAAAGATGATAAGGAATATAAACATTTTAGAACCACTTAACGTCATAACCCCCTTATTAGTTTTTCACACTCATACAATTTAGAAATAAACTTCAGAAAACTCAAACGTAAGATGCAATGTACCGAGAGTACACCTCTCAGGTATTAATACTAAACTTTTGTATTCGCCCCAAGATTTGTTTTTAAGGATTGTATATCTCCTATAAGGAATCTCTTGAAAAAGCAGAAGCCTTCTATAAAGCTAAAGTAATTGTTATAAATCAAAGACTTAGTAGTTGTGAGGAGACTAAGACTCTATTTTCAAACTAGCTTTCGGTGATAAAAAAAGGGCACTTAGTTAGCCGAGATTCCACCTTGTTTGGATGGTTTATCTGCTGCTTATTAGCATTTTTCATATACTTATATTCAAGATGCATAGTAACTAACTAATAAAAAAGATTTCTATGGTATTAATGCCTTACTTCCCTTTCTCTCTAAGATAGATTAAGTGCTTATTTGTATTGTTTCAAAGTTCTGGGTTCCTGAACAGTCAGAAATGTAGAGTAGTAGTAAAGTGAGCAGTATGTTCTTTGGAGTATAGCGAAGTGGACTATTTCCTCTTTTTGTTTTGATTCCTGTTTTTCTGACTTTCTTGTGGTTAGTATAATTTTCCAATAAAATGAGGCATAGTACTTTTAACTAATTTTAATAACTTTTCTTTTGTAGACCCTTTTTTAGGAATTCCTCGTAGGAAACCGTAGAGTAGTTAGCACATGAACTTGGTATACAGTAATGTCTTGCCTCTTAATTAAGGTATCTGGTTAACTAAATAGCGGAGATTCCGTACTACCTTTAAAAGTGTGTACAGGATCTTTACGAATTTTATCTCGTGGCAGTTATCAAATTAAGGGATACTCTATTAAATTGACTTATAAAGGTCATCCCCCATAAGGGAGCATTTGGGCATTAATATCACAGAAAGAGGAGAATTCCTTTATAAACCACTACGCAAAAATAAGTCTTTTGAGGATTTACTACAATTGAATATCTAATTAATCCGTAGTATTGGTTTTAACAGTTTTACTTTACGTGGCCTTTTCTGAGGAAAAGTTTTGTTCAATTCTGTTTAATACCCCTGTAATGGGAATACTTGTGAAATATTTAGTTAACTGTCCTAGTTTCTTTTTTTACTTAGAAAGGATTCGACAACAGCGGAATTCATTTACACTAACCAATTGCTTTTTATTGAGTTGCAGGATCAGTAATTTAAAAAGAAGCTGTACCTCAAAAGCACCGTGGGCTGCCTGGACTTCCTATTAAGAAAATCTCTCCTCAGTAGCTTAAGAGTACTCTATATAAAACTGGGTTTATAACTATAATGGGGAGAAGTTACCTTTGTTGTAAAAAACAGGAATATATAAAAGTAGATGTAATTTATATGTCTAGATTCCCTAACTATTTTGGTAAGTCAATAGGGCTCCCAAGTTACTCTAATACTTGCCCTTTTTAACCAACCAAATTTGACAAGGCTCCCTTAAAATAAGTTTTTAATTTAATAATTAATAAAGATAAAGTAAGGAATTAATAAAACGAGCCTAGCCTTTTCTTAGTACTTAAGTGTAAGTAATATTCTTGTTTAACTTGTTTAAAGCATGGGTTTAGTAGCAAGCAGTAATAGGTTTCTTTAAACCTAGAACAGTCCGCAGTAGTAAGTAAGCATGGTAGTAAGGTAATACTAGTCCCTCCTAAATACTTAATAGTTTTAATGTGTTGTTTATGTTTTTAGTAATTTTAATTCATAAATTAAGGTGTTATGTGTAATTATTTTCTTAAAAGAAGTATATTTATTACTATAAAAAGTAAATATAGAGGCAGCTTTAGTTTTTAAACAGGTTGTCTTGGTAATTTAGGTGTTGCTCTTTAGTACTAATATAAGAATATAGGAATAAAATAGAGTAGAGATCGGACAGTAGGCAATCTTGTCTTGTAAGTGCTTATATATATATAGAAGCGTAAAGAGTAATTTTTTATTTATTTGTGGCTAGTGTGCATAGTAGGGACTTAATAGCTTAAGCACAGGCCCAAAAGGGTTTGTATTAAGAAAAATGGAGGAACTATTTATCTATATAAACTCTTTTTAAACTATAGGAATTATGTTATAATGTCTTAATTGGTATTGGTTTAATAGTTTGCTTGTTTCTTCATAATCTTACAGATAAATAATATTTTATTAATATTTCGCAGTAAGTGATCTTTACTTTTACTGTGTGTCTTTAAAGAATTACCTTTGTTCTTTTAATAATTAATAGAGGTTCCAAAACAAGTTTGCTTTACTTTTTTCAAGCGTAGCTCTGGATTCTTCTTAAATCTGTTGAATAGTAAAAGCTTAAAAGTCTATGTGTATAGAATATA
This sequence comes from Pelargonium nanum, assembly GCA_036897485.1. NCBI lineage: Eukaryota > Viridiplantae > Streptophyta > Magnoliopsida > Geraniales > Geraniaceae > Pelargonium > Pelargonium nanum. The sequence continues at coordinate 12,913 of JAYMTF010002785.1, read as the reverse complement.
GTGTGTATAAGTAACTTTTAAAAGATAAGTTGTAAGAGACTTTCCTAAATAGTATTGGAACCCATGAATTCGCTGTAATAGTAATAAAATAGAGGTAATATTTCTATTAAAAAATAGAAGCTTTGCTCAAGAGACAGTTTGTCTTAAATGTCTAATTGCTTTTGTAGCTTACGTTATAGAGCCCGTGTAGCTAAAGTGCTAAGGGTTAATAAAAAGGGGTCTTTCTTAACAGTTCAGTGTTTCTTACTTGTTTTCTTAAGTACTAAATACTAAAGTAGAGTCCTTATTCCTGTAAATAGGTTCAAAATCTGGGTACTCTTCTTACAAATACTACAGTATGTAGAATATGATAAACAAGTGAGTTTTTAAGGTTTTGGGGTAATCCATATTACGGATATGCGTACTTTTCTGATTATTCCTTGGACATAGCAATTTTTATATTTCTCATCTTATATTTTTATTACTTACCTTTTTCAATCAACAGAGTTTTCACTGTATCCTACTAAAAAAAGTAATAAGAAAGTAGAGGCAAAAAGTTGTACTGAGGTACCCCGACCTGATGAATTTAAACAAAGTCAATCAGGGAACTTCTATAATAGAATTTAAAGGATATAAAATGTGGGTTCTTATTAAAAATTCGGGTTTCCTTTTTATGTGGATTCCTCTCAGTAAGTATGTATTATTCTTATTCAAAACTTTCTTGTCTTTTCCAAAAAAGGAGCCCTTCTCATCAACTGATTATACATCACCAAAAAGACTCGTTTATACTTAGGTAGGTTTATAAGTGAGCTCTTTATTATTTACTTTATTATGCCTTACCCTAAGAGAGTCCATTTAAAAACAAGTTTAAGTCCCTGTTAAGGGAATCTCGAGAATAAACTGCTTCTACAAAAGTTACCGAAATGCATGAATTGCCCACTACACATAAAACTTACACAAGCGCTGACCTCTAAAAAGGGTAATACCTATTAAGTAAGGGATCCTACTGATAGTTTTTCGACTAGTAAGTAATATATTTGGTATAGGAACAGTAAAGTTACTAAAGTATTTGAGGTACTCTACAACCCAAAAATTCTTGTTTTATCTAAATTCTTTATCCGGCTTTGAAAGTAGTCTAGAAATTTAAGTATTGTCCTTAAAATTTGTAATGTAAGTAGTTTTTCTAGCGAGCTTTTTAGACACCTATCCATCCTATGAGTATACTTTTTATACAGTGTTTTACTTTTCTTGAACTTACCTATGTTAAGTCGGCAAGGGTTTACTGTAATTAAAAAGAAAGGTTTTGAGCTTCTATATATCATGTGAAATATATTACAATTCGGTTACATTTTGTTTATGTAACTAGGATTTTCTATATGCCTAAGATCTACCTATTTTACAAAGACTGAAAAGGTGACCAGGAAGTCCTTTTGTCTCGGTTGTCCCCCCCCTCTCAACTAAAAGAGGGATCCCTTAGAAAACTATTCGGAGCAAAAGATAAAGGCATCCTAGTAAAAAAGTATACCCTATAAAGAAAGAGCTCTTGTTTCATATACCCTTTTCTCCAGAGCAAGAAGTAAGGCTTATCATTTAGGAAGCAAATAGAAAATTTGTAAGTCTTTAATTAAAAGTAATTCCTTATTTCAAAAATATTAATAATAATAAGAATAGCTAAAACCAAAAAGTAATGCATATTCGATACCTTTAAAATGCCTCCATAATGGTAAGGTCTTGATCAAAGCTGCATAAAGGTATAAAAATCTATTAATGAGAAAAGGAAGTTTCTTCTTTTAGATTTATCAAATAAGTGACTCATATTTACGAAATATAGGAGTTAACCTGTACTAAATTTATATGTATTTTATTAATTCCCTTGTTAAATAAGCTGCCTCCCAACAGCCTATTTCGCTTCTTCATTTCTACTTTCAAGAGTACAAGCAAATTCTTTACCTAACTTTCTTAAAACAAGAGAGGAAGGCTTGCCTTTGAACCATTGCATGCCGATGCCATGAACCTGTGCTTCTTATTAAAGTAATATACTGCCTTTGTTAAGTTAATTTGGTTCTTAAAATTTTAATATTTAAATATATTATAAAAGCCTTGGATTACCGGGAGTCTTGCTTTGTTTTATCCTTACGAGAGCATAGTTTAAATTACTTACTATCTAGATTTATTCAGTAGCTCCTTACTCCTGTATTTCTAGTACGAGAGGTTTATTTTAAAAGGGAGTTGCCAACTATTAAATTCTTAAGTCAAACTACTAGGTATACCTATTTAGCAAGATCTGTTGCTGGTTAATTTTTTAGACAGTTATCTCATATTTTATTCTAACAGAGCCCACTCTTTTGTATTATGTGGATGTCTTGGATCTACGCACTAAAAGCTTTGCTTTACAACTCAATAAATTATCCCGGATTTACATACAAACTTTTCGTTCCTAATTAATAAATTACCTGGGATTGACATTCGTTTCTACAAATTAAGGATCCCGCTCTAATTTACTAAAAAGAAAAACTTGCTATAGAGCCTCTTTGGCTTCTTCTCTTTTAAGTATTACTTATTAGAGCGTTGTGGGTCTCAGCTTCTCTGTTTACTCTTTTTATAACTTAAAAGGACCCTTTTTCGTAAGTTCACAAAAAATATTTAATTGCTAAGAATTTGTGCAAGGTCAAAGTTTCACAAGGAGTTCCTTTTAAACTTTAGTAACAAGACGAACCTACTAAACCTCTTTCTCCTATGTCCTGTTCGTATTGAACCTTGTACATGTTGTTCCTTTTCTTGGTGCTCTGAAGAGTAAGAAGTCCTTGAAAACTTAAGGGATTGAGTTCTTAGTAAAAGGGTGTAGTTCCAAAGAGAGGTATGCAGAAGACTAAGAAAGAGGTAAAGCTCTGAAGAAGAAGAGGAAGATACAGACTGAGAAAGTTAAAGCTCTTAAAAAGAAGTAAGTGATATTCGTAGCTTTTTGTTTAAGGATTTCAAGTACAAGGTCAAGGTAGAGTATACGATAAGGCTTGAACTCAACCATTTTCTAGTAGCTAAGGGTATTAAGGAAGAGTTGCCCCGTGTTCCTCTTTGTAAAAGGTAATTCTCTTACTATATTTGCGTTTAAGAGTCAATAATTAGAATAGTAATTCCTGGAGATTTCTGGGTTAGAGGTCCTATTACTATTAATAAATTTTGTGCTACACGGAACCCTAAATAGAGTTTAGTTACAAAGAGGAAAGGTCTAGCTAAGAAGACTGGAAGAAGTCTAGCTCTTAAGAGTAAGAGTAACAAACCAGTCAATTATGTCTGTCATTCTGTCTTAATCCCTTTTTTGTTTCTGAGTTCCTTGATAACTAAGCAAGTAAGGCCCCAAAATACCTATAAATTCTGTCCTCTATCTTGAGTTTGGGTACTTAAGGGTATGTTGGTATCTAAAACCTTTTTCTATGCCCGTTTTAAAGGCAAATGCTTGCGAGTGAGGGTGTCTTGTTGTAAGTTTCTAATTAGCTGCCAAGGGAATAGTACTTCCTATCCTAACTAATATTCCTGCTTTGGTTTCTCTTCTGTAAAGTATTTTCAGAATATAAAGGGAAAGTCTTAACAACTAGGAATTAGCTCTAACCTAAGACAAGCATCCCTCACTTTGGATCAAAATGAGTACTTTCTTACCTATTCCATAAGGTAGCTTTAAAGAAGAGTCTCTAGGAAATAAAGATAAGAAGGACAAAGGCAAATCGAAAAGGCTTATATTTATATAAGGAGCTGTCTCTGTCTTTCTTCTGTAGCCTTTAGAAAAGTTCTGCTAAAGTATAGCTGCTTGAGAAGTTCTAAGAATTCAATTTCAAATAAGGGATAGAGCTTAGTGAAGTTCGGGTTTTACGAGCAAGGCACTCTCGTGTTTTAAGCACGTCTAGATAATGGACCCTTTTGAATTAATCTAAGTTCCAGTTTATCCTTTAGTTTTAGTGTAATGTATATAGGGTTTGGTAAGGCAAGATTCATCTTGTCGGATAGAGAGAGACTTCAGTAGGTTCTATACAAGTCAAGGTTGCAATAAGACTAGTTACAAGACAAAGACTCATAGGACAGTTACAGGTATTAAGAAAGTGTTAGGCAGCAACAAGAAGAGGATTCCTAAGAAAGGTAATAAAGTTCCTAAGAATCAAGAGGATACGGAGTGCAGGTATGAATCAGAGTATGAAACAAGGGATACAGAAAACACCGGTATTACAAAAAGAGTGCTTTCTTCAAGAACTGAGGCAAGCTTTAGATTGGAAATTATTTAAATACAAATAGATTATTTTAATCTACCTGATCTTGTATATTTTACAATGTAGTTTAGTATTAGTAGTAAGTTTTGTAGTAAAGTGAGTAAAGAGTACATTTTCAGTCTTTTTGCTGGTTAAATCGGTGGTTAAAGTGAGATACGGTTGTTGGTTCGAGTGCCGTCAGTGTATAGATTAGAAGAAGGATTCTTTAGCCAAAGTGTTCAAAAGAGTTGAAGTCTCGGATAACTGAAAGCTCCAGTTGTTGTACCTTTAGACACAGCCAAGGAAGGTGGCTGACCCAAGCTCTACAGAGTAACTCTTGGGAACGGAGGCCAATCTCTCCTATCTTTAGAAGTGAGCACTGGCCAAGCAGGGTATCTGGTATAAATCGGATGCGCGTAAAGCTGGTACCGAGTGAGTAAGCAATGTCTGGGAAAGAGGTCTCTTAGTTTCTGGATGTCAGCCATGGAATTCTCGTGACTTCTTCTTCTTTAGTCCATAGATATTTGCGGAGTTGTTTAGTCTCATCTTGATACCGGTTCTTTTACACTTTACTCTAGCCAAGGTCTATCAATCTAGTGGTCTTTTCTCAGTTTTCTTGGTACTAAACCAGCAGTAAGAATCAGACTCAGCCCTTTTGCTGTCCCCTTATGAAACGAATGTATGCTTGACTGGGAGTGTCCATTCTATCAATCTAGTGGTCTTTTATTGGTTCTTTTCTTATCTTCAGAGTGCTTTCCAATTCTTTCTCCTTGTTAGAGCTATCTTAATTCCTCTTCAGTTCCTTCATAGCTTTCACTTTCTTTAGGAATCCTTTCATGACCTCGCCAACCATGATAGAGAGACCTCGGAAATTCCTTGTTCCCATTCTAAGAAGCGGACACTATGCAGCGACTTTGCCAATCGACTGTCTTACTCAATACAAGAAAGCTTGTCCTCTCTTCTCCCATTCCTCTTCAGTTCCTTCATAGCTCTTCCTACAATCCTCCTCATTTTATTCGGAGCTATAACTAACCTCTTCTCTTTGTTCAGAGCTTCCTATTTTCCTTTTCTTTCTTGTTTTTGTTCCTAGTTTTTTTTACGAGGCACAAAGCAAAAACCGTTTTATCTAGCGCTTTTTAGTTTCAGTAAGAGTTGCTAAAGAATTAGGATTAGTTATTCTTAATAAAAAAGAGGAGATGCTTGTGTTACTAAGGAAACATGTACTTATAAGTGAAACATTTTCAATAAGATAAAGAAAGTGTTATAAAGGGGGTTTAGTAGGAGAGTAGTTTATTCCTGAAATTGAAGTGTTAAGGTAGCTCTATAAAGAAAGGGGTTTGCCTGTTCCCTTGTTTTCCATTCCCTAAAGCTAAAGTCATTTTTCCGGTAAGGGCTATAGTAGAACTAAGGAGTAAAAAAGCTGCTTTCTTATTGTAGCTGTATTATGGGCAGCTGTCTTCCCTGTATTCCTTGCAGCTAGGTTTGGAAAAGACTCAAGGAAGGATTAATAGGCTTCTTATTTAGTTGTTAGTTGTTACTGCTTTCCTGTTTAGTGCTTTTCCTGTGTACCTGTAGGAAATAGGTAATATAAAAACCCCAGGTAAATAGTCTTATTTATTGTTATGAGTTTCCTGTAGCAAAAGCAAAGAAGTTTATATTAAACCTTTTATTTAAGGATTTCCAAGATAAATCTTGCCTAGGGAGGTCATCAAGTAAGGAAGCACTTAAGTTGTCTTTTTCTAAAAAGTCAGTCCTAAATCTATGAAATAGCAGATAGTAAAAAACGTAGGAAATGTTGACTCTAAAAGTCTTTGGTAGAGAGGGGAAACCTTACAGAGTGGGTATCTAAGCTAGCGATAAAGGGCATTCTAGATAATAACTTTGGTATTGTTCTAATGAATCTAGATTTGTTATCCTTAGCCTTTTCGAAAGCATTGACTTAAAATGAAATGTACAATATCAAGACTAGACATTCCTCCCCACTTCGTTCAGAGCTATAACTAACCTGAAGTTTTAGTTCTTAAAATTAGCTGTTAAAGTAAAGGAGTTGCTTGTTCCCTTGTTTCCAATTCCGGATAGTAAGAAAGATTTTAGGGAATAAAGGCATTACTTTAGTAATGTCCCGTAAATGAAGTCAAGTTAAAGCCTGTTTTTCTTGTTGTTGCTGGTGTGTTGCCTGGGTTTTCTTCTAAGTCTCCCGTTCCAGATAGTAAAAAAATGTTAAGGAATAAGAGAGCCAAAGTAATTAGTTTCCGGTAAGGACATATGTAGAAAGAACTAAGGGTGAGCTTTAGCTTGACTCTTGTCAGGTATTCTTTTAGAGGTTAGCTGCTTAACTAGACAAGGAATGTAGAAAGAGTAAAAAGAGGAGCAGTTAGTTTGTTGGAATTTATAACAGGTGTTAGAATCTAAGGTAAGAAAGTACTCATTTTGTTAGCTAAGTGAGCCAAGATAAATCTTCCCTTGTAACTTCTATTTCCGGAAAGTTTCTAATTCAAGTGAGTAAGTCAGGACAAAAAGGGTAAGCTTAGTAAACCCTAACAGTATTGAATTTCTTAATCTTAATAAATAGGGCAAATCCAACTAAAAAGGTAAGGAGTTTTGTATGTATTTGTACGAGCTAATTGTATTATATAGATTGTATTACAGTCAAGCTTTCTCCTATCTTTCTGAGCCAGTTTAAGTAGGAAGTCCACAAGGAAATAGAAAGATAAGAAGTGAAGTATGGGTTTCAGCGTCTAAGTTAGGTTTGTATTGAGGAAGTTCTAGACAGGTTGGGAGTTTCTCTTAGATATTTGTAAAGGAAAGGTTTTAAGTAAAGACAAGCAAGCTAAAGCTCCCCCCTTTTGTATTGCTTCGCCAAACTGCATTTGCCTTTTCATTCCCGAAGTTAGTTAATAAATTAGAAAGCTAAAAGAATCTCGTACAAAAAAAGTAATTGGGGATTTCCTAAGACCTGTTAGAGGGCAAAGAAGTTAATAGGTTTCTTCGCTATCTTTTAGTAGTTTAGTAGACAAGCACAAGTTTTTTAAGATAGGGAATATAATACAGTAGCTACAACAAAATAAGTACAGGTTATAAGAAAGCCTGGATCCGTAAGATGGAAGGTATAGCTAAAAGAGGTAGTACAGGGATTCCGTTGCAGAAGATAGAGATTCCAGTTATAGGTAAGATTAAGGCCAGCTTTAGATGGAAAACAGGGTTACAGAAAAGCCAGGTATTATCAAGATTACAGGTATAGCTCTGAATAAGATAGGTATTATTTAGATTAAGAGGGGGACTAAGATAGAGATCCAGAGTTTAGCTCTGACAAGGCTAGCTTTAGTTAGTTAGAAGGTTGCTTATTTAGTTAGTTGTCCTGTATCTGTAGGAAATAAGTAAGATCTTTCCTTTCAATAGGTAAACTCATTAACGGATAGCTATGTTTCTAGCCCATAAAGTAGCTTTAAAAGGAAAGGAATAGAACTAGGCTCAGGTTCTGCTTGTTTTAGAGTATCTGGGTCTAGGACAGTAAGGTAGAGAAGATGCTAGGTTGTCTACTTATGCTTTGTGTTCCTTTGTTTCTTCTAGGTTTCCAATTTTGGATGAAAGTCTAAGGGAAGTGAACTCTAAATAAAGTCATTTGTTTGTGATAAAGAGCATAGAAGTCAAGCTTCCCCGATCCAGTTAACGAAGTCAGTCGTAAGGAATTTCTAAGAGATAGTTTACAGGTATTAAGAGTAAGGCTTTCGAGAGGGTTCTAGTTCTAAAGAAAGGTATCAAGACTGAGAAGACTAACAAGGCCACAGAGTGGCATAAGACAAAGAAAGCTAAGAAGGTACACAGTCAGAATATAGCTCTAAGGAAAGCAAGTCAGTAAGAAGTCAATAAGAGTAAGAAAGCAAGTAAGAAGTAGGCAAAAGCTTGTCTTTTGTTAGAGTAGGGAGTCACATAAAGTTTAAAGGAGTTCCTTTTCTTTAGTTCCGGGTTTAAAAGTAATAGGGATATAAAGAGTTCCGGTTTTATGTATTTGATCTCACTTCCTTAACAAAGAACAAGACTCATTTACCATACAGAACTCATTGAGAAATTAACAACTTTTTAATTTCCCGGGTTTTTTGCCCTCAAACGAATTTCTCCTAAGGAAGCTCGATCAAAAGTGTACAATTTTTATTACTTTTGCATCTATGCTGGACTCAATTTCTCTTTTTTTGAAATGTCTTCCCTTCCTAAAAACGTGTTTAAGACTTTTGCCGCTATATGGATCCTCAAAATCTTCCGAATTGGATGGGTCTTACTAGGGAAAAAGGCGTTGAGGAGTTTTCCCGCTATATGACATAGAATTTTCTTGTCAAAATGGATAGACTTTCTAACCCTTACGTAGGGAAGTGCTAGATTTTGTTTGTTCAAATTTCCACTACGGAAAAAGTTCATGACACCTTTTTAGCTAAGGAGCAGCCTAAAATTACAGAAAAAGTAGGAAGCCTATATATGCAAAATCAATAAAACAATACTAACGCATTGCCTTGTATTTGTATTACCTGGTATGGAGTGTCTTAGTCTTCTTATAGCTTATAAATAGTTGTATTCTTCCCTGTATTAGTTGTAATCATTATCTTAAGTATTGTATTACCTGTCTTGATAGCCTGACTCTTACTCTTGATAGCTTTGGTTTTATCTGTCTTACTTGCCTTAGTCTTCTCGATAGCTGTATTGATAGCTGTACTCTTAGTCTTCTTGATACCTGTACTTGTATTAGCCCTGATAGCTGTACTCTGTAGCTTACTCTTCTTATGGGTCTTGATACCTAGGATAGTCTTAGTTGTCCTATTTGTATTACCTATCTTATTGTAGCTTATACTTATTTGTATAGTAGTAGTTGTATTACTCTTCTTAAGGTAGATAGTATTTAGAGTCTTATAGTAGTAGAGATAGGAGATCATAGGGCGTTATAGATAATAGGTAAGATTAGTTCCTAATAGAGTCTTGGAGTTCTTTATAGAGGTTTCTAGTAAGGCCTTAGTAGAGGTAGTTCCCTCCCCATATATAGTCTAGTTGTTTTTAATTGTATTAGTTGTATTAGGAGTTATAATACTTACCTTATTAGGAGTTATAGTCTTCCTACTTCTTATTATTAGGCTTTACTAATTATAGTAAGAGATTATTAGGCTAGCTTTAGCTAGGATATAGGAGTTATAGGAGTTCCTTTATACATTAGGACAACCAGTTTTATATGCCCTTACAAAGTAAGCCTCTTATTTGTTACCTGTTGTTACCTGCTTTCTGTATCCCTGTCTTAGTCTTCTTGATACCTATAGCTTAAATGTCTGTACCAGTATCGACTTCTTACTGACTTGTTTGTTACTTTTATCCATAGTTTCTTTCTCTATCAGTATCTTAATATTAGTGATTTCAGTCAATAATTCCTATCTTCTATCTTTCCTGGGAATATAAGTTAGGAAATCCTCCATTTCAAACACAAGCCTTTGCCTGACTCTTAAATTCCTAATTCCAAAATTATAAGACTTAAATTCCCATTTTAGAAATGCCTGACTCTGGAATTCCTTAATCTTCAATCTTGAATTCCCAAATCAAACAAGTTTGCCTTGAATTACAACCTTGAATTTCAAACTATAAGGAAAGAGAAGTTACAAGATATCCTTGCCTTGGGTAATAACTCCTTAATTCATACTTATCTTGAGAGCTAAACTCTTACCTATAACTGGAATACCTCTAATCTTAGTCTTGAGGGCTATACCTAACCTCTCTATCTGTATCAGTATCTTACTCTTCAAAGCTCTACTCTTCTGTAGCTGTATCTTCATACCTGTAATACCTGTACCATAATAGACTCTCTATCCGTAGTAGACTCTTCTCTATCTCAATACCTATACCTATCTTATGACAAGTCTTATAAGCACTCCTCTTGCAGCCTACTATACTTAGTATTTTACTATCCCAGCCTAAAACAAACAGAACAATAAGAAAGTCTATCCTTTCCCAACTTCCCTGCCGGATTACTATGAATTCCTTACTTAGATTTTCCCTATTCATTACAAAATTCCTATATTTCTTGGCCTTGTTAAGATAATGAAGTAAGATACATAAAATACATATAAAAGTGTACCCTCCTTTACTTTATATATCCAGCTAACCGCTGCCTTGTTAACCAGAAACGAAAGGGCAAACCAGAGGCAAGAACCAAAACAAGCAAGCTTGCCTTTCGTTCTACTACTGTCCTTATTACCGGAAAAATGACTTTAGTTTAGTTCTTTCATTCCCAAATTAGTTAGAAAGTAGGCGAGATTTATCTTGTGTAAAATGAATAAAAAAGTGTATCTCCTAGGAAAGGTATGAAGGTTAAGAATATAATAACTTTAGCCTTGTTTAGTTTCATCTTCCCTTTTTCTTAACCTTTTGAAATTCATTAAGTCATTTCATACCTGAGTTTCTGGGGTTCCAAATTGGGGAGTATAAGCTAAAGGAATTTGTTTCTAGTAAAGAAGTCGAATAGGAAAGTGAAAGCCCGTTATTCTTGTTGTTGTTACTCCTCTCTTGTTGCCAGTCCCAAAAAAAGAGAAGGAATTTCAGTAAAGAGTTATAAAGTGAGAGTTCTCAGTTAAGCAATAAGGGAAAGACTCGGGAGGGTTCAGTTAAGCACATTTAGGATGAAAACTGAGTGTCTATTTCTAAGTAACGTAACAAGGAAAGTAGGGAAAACTAAAGACTAAATATAAGAAATGAATAGAGCATACTACTCAGGAGGCAAGCTTTAGATTGAAAGAACAGGTTTCGCAAATAATGAAGAACTGAGTCTAGGTTCTGATGAAGAAGTACAGTCCATAAGATAAGTATAGCTCCTAAGAAACAGGGTAACCCAAGGTACAGCTAAGAGGAAAGGTCTAGCTCTTAAGGTTGTTTAGGAGTCTAATAAACGAGGTGATATAGTATCACAAAGACAAAGAAAGTTGGGGTTTTCTTATAGGTTAACTGTTCCGGTTTTAGAAGGAGTGAAAAGAAGGATAGGTAGATAGATTCATATCTTTCCTAGTTTGATTCTTTGTAACAGTGTTATGGGATTAGAACTCCTGCTTTGGTTGTTCTAGTTTTCTTAAGAGGTAATATAACCTTAACAACTGTAGGGAAAGTGGTTAGAATAAGGTTTCATATTCTCAGCAAGGAAAGTCAAAGAAATGTGTTTGCGGTAAGGTAAAGCCATTTCTTTGTGGTAAAAAGGGTAGTGTATCCAAGAGGATAAGCAAGTATGCAGGGTTTTCTTCGCTAATCAATTTCCAAGCAAGCTCGCCTTTTGTTAGTTTAAAGCGATAATCATTCTAAGGGATTTCCAGTAAGAGCTCCTAAAAAGCCTAAGAAAAATCCAGTACAAATGAGTAAGAACTCCTAACAAGATCAAAATCCTAATGAATCGAGGGAAAGCCTTAACAACTCATAAGACAAGCTTACCTCATAATAATCTAAGTGTTATGGTAAATTGATTTACAAGTAGCCATGTTTCTCTGTTATCTAGTCCGTAAGGTAGTTAAGAGGAAAGGTTTCACTATAAGGCAATGGTTTATCCGTTGAGCTCGTTTTATTGTTTTTACTATATGCTGTCCTACTTTTTTCAAAATGGGAAGTCAGCTCTATTAATAAAATGCACTTTATTGTTTTTCCTATATGCTAGACTACTTTTTTTGAAACAGTCAAGATTTTATTAGCTAAATTACTGTTTATTCATTTTGTCGTAGTCGAAATTGGAACAAACATTTAGAGGCATTTCCCTTCTACAAGCTTAGAAAATCTATCCCTTTTTACAAGAACATTCTATTTTATATAGCTGCAAAAGTTCATTACCTGTTTTTAGCTAATAAAGTCTTCCAATTCTAAAATCTTTCTGTCCGCTATATAGTAAAAAGCATAAAACCGGTTTTCCGTTGTATAGACGCTGAAACAAAAAGACATTTTCTCTTTCATATAGCTACAAAACTTCACTTTCTATAAAGAAAAAGAAGGAACTGTAACTGTAAATAAGAGAGGCAAGCTTGCTTGTGTTGCTGACTTACTTAACTCGTGTACTCCTTAATCTGGAAGACTAAAGCAGGTTAAGAATTCTTTAGTAAATACCTAAAGACAAGCCTTAGCCTCAAGCGTATCAACAGCTTACTGGGCAGCCAAACTATCGATAAAAGCTACTGTAGATAGTAACTAGGGGATTGTTCTACAAAAGTAAAGGCAAGCTTACCCTTATTTCTTATTTATTAACTATTGTAGGAGCTTCTTCAACTGATTCTTGGTCTTCCAATTCTTTAGGGAGGAGTTGTTTCACTCTCTCTTCTGGGGTCGGTTTCCTGAGTCAAATCGTTATAGAAAGGGTAGTCAATGTCTATAGGATTAAGGCACTCGTAATGAGTTTTCCTTTTAGGATAGAGAGAGGCCTCAGTAGGTTCTAAACAAGTCAAGGACTAGAATCTCTTTAAAAACACAAAGTCAAAGTCACAACAACACAATAGATAAACTACTGCCTAGCTCTTTTGCAAAAGTAGGACGCCCTTATACGGAAAAGTTATAAACACGAATTTACTAAGTAAACCCACTCCTAAAATCATAAAGTTGAGTCTGACATAGCTGTAAAAGTCTTACTTTTGATGCATTTTAGAGACAAGCTCTCCTCTTAAGATTGGATTGAGGACCAAAATCCCGGGAAATTAAAAAGTTGTCAA
>JAYMTF010002784.1:0-17059 GCA_036897485.1 Pelargonium nanum | reverse complement strand
TCGTTCCTTTGGTGTGTTTCCCTTCTCACAGGCTACAGGTCAAAGAAGCTGAAGGCACCGTAGCTTGGACTTTGGACTCAAGGACTTGGACACTAGGCTAGCTGTCTCATCACACGTGGACAAGAAGACATCACTAGTGTGTTTTGATTGACCCCCCAGGTCAAAACATGTGCATCACCATTAGTTTACTCGCTAAACTTAGAAACACACTCATCAACAATGACATATACATTTAGGAGAAAATCAAAGGACAGTATGGATCGTCAGCGACAACTGCTACCGGTGAAGGTTGTTGCTCCAAAAACAACCTAGATTAGAGCTCGCCGCCGATCCAAATGAGTCCTAAACGCTTTTTTTTCCCTCATGAAGCTTGTTTTTCATGTCGGGTCTCGAAGAAATTGGAAACCACATAATATTCTCTAAAAATCGAACCCAAATTTGAATCTGAAAGGGTCGAATCAAGGTAAGAATTCGAAGACGACAGCGATGGATAAGAAGAAGAAGAACAAATTGATTTTTAGAAAACATCAATCACTTCAATTTTTTTTTTAAAAATAGAAATCAAATTAAAATCCACTTACATGTGCTCTTTTTCAGTCCAGGGCGCTCCTTTCCTCCTCTCGGCGTCCCTCCCTTTGGCCTTCGTCGTCGTCGCTGCCGACGAATCTTCCTCGTACCTTAGCAAATCGACCCAACGATTTCCATGACATCTTGAGCGTCATTATGTTGCTGTTTGGGGTTGTTTGTGAAGCTATCACCGGCGTCCTTTGATGGTGGAGGAGGGGAGGGAAGAAGACGGTGGCGAAGGTGAGGGAAGAGGGTTTTGGTTGCAGAAGGTTTAGGGGTTATGGAATCAAAAAATTAAAACGGTCTCGTTTGGGTGTTTCATGAGTGACATGTCATGCTCAGCTGGCTTAGCACGCTTACGTGGCAGTGGTGACGCGAAATTTCTATCTGAGCTGTCAGTCGAAACCGGATATTATAGGTAAGTAGGACTAAATTATAAAAAATAGCAAGTCCAGGGTTCAAAAGAAGTGAAAACCCTAAATAGGGGCCAACTCTCAAATATTTTACCATTTATTTTTTCACAACTTAAGAGCTTGTTTGGTTAGAGAACACTTAATACTATGAGGGTATAATGATCTTTTTAAATGAAACTAATGGTGTTATGGACAAAACAATATTTTGAAAAGTTTATAATGGTTATGTGTCAAACATGAAACTTAAAGAAAAAAGGTCCCAAGAAGTCCCTGTACTATCTCATTTGTTCCATCGGGGTCCCTGTACTTTACTTTGTTCCTCCGAGGTCAAAGTATCACTTATTTTGTTCCCGCGAGGTCTATTCCGTTAAGTCACTAACGAAATCCGTCAAAATTAACTGATGGAGTTAGTTTAAGTACAAAAAACAATTAAAAAATGTGTGTGTTTTTTTTACTATTTTACCCTTTATAATTTCAAATTTTTATGTTTTATCCTCTTTTTCCTCTCTTATCTCTATCTCTCTTATCTCTCTACTGTAATCCTGGCGAACCGGAAGCTTGACGGAGTTATGTGACCAAACAATTTGAGATTAACAAAAAATAAAAAAATTCGACAATTATCATTCAAAACTCATCAATTTTAACCTAAAATCATACACAAAGAACCATTCCAACCTCCCAAAAATTGAAATGGAAAAACCTAAATTCATATACGCTAGATCTTGAGACGTACAATGGTGGTCGAGCAACAGATCTGAAGATGAGGTGATGGTGACTCCAGCGACAACGTTCGATGATAAGACCAGATCTAACGATGACGGCGAGGTTGTGATGGAGGTCCTCGGCGAGGTCGAACCCGGCCACAACGACGTCAAGACGAGAAGAAGATGGTGATGTTGTCAATTGAATCTATTTTTGCCGACGGAGAGAAGAAGACGAAGTCGGATACTACCAAAGAGGCGCGGATGAGCCCAATCCGGTGGCTTCGAAAGCCAACTTCGACAAGACAAATCTGTTGATGTTGGCTTCGTTGAATATAGATAGAGACGGAGGAGCCCAATCCGGTGGTTTTGGGTGATTGTCTCTCCGTAATTGTGAACAACCCAGGTGGAGGAATTGTGGTGTGGTCATGAGCCTTTACGGTGTGCCGGAGTCGGATCGTTTCTACCCAGAAATATTAGGAAAAGTATGAGATATATTGGTCGAGTATGGAGGCAAAGCATTGTTTTTGTACAATCCAAAAACATGGGAGATTAAAGACGATGATGTGGTTCATGGGCTTCCAAATTGGTTTTTTATAATTGTTCACCTTGATACTCTCTTCTCTGCCAGGGAAATTATTAATAAAACTATGGTATAATCAGTGTTTGAGGATTCAAATTAAAGGCTTGTGTTCATAGAATTAGAATAAATTTTTTTATAAGCAACGGGACAGCAGGCCTACAAAGGCCAGTGTTTCTCACCCCCTTAGTGGGGGTGTCACCCGGTTTAGTTGTTAGTTCTCTCCTTAAACCCATAAATCCCACCCCATACCGTCGACAAGGAGGCTCGAACCTGAGACCTCAAAGGAAATCCAAAGCGCAACAACCGTCTGGCCCAACATGCCTTGGTAATTAGAATAAGTTAATTGTGTTGGTACTATGTTATTCAAATGGAGGTGTAAAATTTAGTTTTTGAAAAGCTGTGTTTTCGACCCAGAGCTTGGAGGGATGAAACCAGTAGAAAGGAGAGAGAGATATGAGAGAGGAAGAAGAGGGTAAAAACATAACAAATTAAAAAGTATAAATGATAAAATAGTAAAAAATACGTTTTTTTTTTTAAAAAAATTGTTTTTAAAACTAACTCCGTTAGTGACTTAAAGGAATGGACCTTGCGGGAACAAAATAAGTGATACTTTGATCTCGCAGGAACAAAGTGAAGTACAAGGACCCCGATGGAACAAATGAGATAGTACAAGGATCTCTGGGGATCATTTTCCAATTTTAAAGGATATACGTGTTTTCAATGACAAGTCCATTAGGAGTTAAGGACTATCTATAAAAGATAATTACACGTACCTACCCTCAACTATACCCCTTTTAACCCTGGATACCCTAAACTTTTGGATACCCTGAACTATGTCAAACATCTTTTTGTCTATTATTCCCCCTGTTAGTGTCAAAAAGACCTAAATACCCTCCTAAATAAAAAATAAAACAGTAGCCAAACAGGCCATTATGCCTTTAAAAAAAAAAAAAAAAACAACCCCTAATCCATCGCCGCCTCTTCTCTTCCTATCTCCGCCGGAGCTTCTCCATCTCCGGCGTGCTCACATCCGCCCATACCTGACCCGCCGAGTACTTCTCCCAGATCTGGTCTGCGCGTCGGCGATCTTATCATCCCAAATCTGGAGCTCGGTACTCGTCCCTCGGCCCTCGTCCACTGGCCATCGTCGGGAGCTTGACCTTTGTCCAACGGAGAAAAGTTGTGGTCGTGAGTTCGTGGCCATGAGTTTGTGGAGGTGGTGACCGTGAGTTCGTTGTCGTCACGAACAGTCTCCGACGATACCAGCTGAAGATGGACACTGTCGGCGATGGAGCATGAACAACTGAGCTCCGGCCGTCACGAACAGTCTCCGACGAGAACTGCCATTGTCGACGATGGAATTTGAACAACCGGCAGTCATTTGGGGATTAATTTTGGCTCAATTTAGGCTAATTTTGAGTTAATTTTTGGTTGATTTTTGAATTTGAGATATGTTATTGATTGATGCTACTTGTGTTTTTGGATAATTTTGGTTAATTTTGATTGATTTTAGGGTTAATTATTTTATGATTTTGGATTTTGAGATTGGTTGATGTTAATTTTAGAAGAAATGTTGATTTGTATGTGTATAATTTGATAATAACATAACTAAAACTCAAATTTCGGCACAAAAACTCATATTCAGGCAACAAAAACTCATTCCGGCAACACTTGAATTTTTCGGCGAAAAAACTCAGATTCCGGCAAGTATTAAAAGTTTCCGGCGAAACATGATGAACAAGTTCTTAATGAAGAAGATGGGTAATATAGTGAAGGGTAATTTTGGAATTTCACAAAAAAAAATAGTTATGTGCTGGGCACATGACTGTATTATTGGCAAATTCCGTCAAACTTAACTGACGGAAAGATTTTTGACATAGTATAAGGTATCCAAAAATTAAATGCAAAAGTTTAGGGTATCCAAAGTTAAAAGAGATAGATACGTCTAATTATTCCGATGGAACAAATGAGATAGTATAGGAATCTATGAAGATTTTTTTCCAATTTTAAAGGATGCACGTGTTTTTAGTGACAAGTCCATAAGAAGTTAAGGGCTATCTATAATTATCCCTTAAACCTAAATTATCCTATCAACAAAATCCGTGTACGACCGAAAAAACATGTCGTTTGGGATTGCGAATAAAAACGTCGCGTTTCGAAGACGCAACTGCGCATTCAGATTCGGTTTGGTGTAGACTGTAGACGAAGAAAGACTCTCAGTTTCTACAATTTCAAAGCTCTCTCTCGAGTCTCGTACAAGGTTTCAACCAACAAACATGTCTGCCGAATCAGCCACTGCAATCCAAAGAAGCCAAGTAAGTCTCTATTAATACTTTTGTTTCCCGAGAATTCGCATCCGGGAATCTGACAATTTCCCGCTAGCCAAACAAACAAAGTGCGATGCAACTGATATTGTTACCTTGAACTTGTCAGGTTGATCTGTTGGAATTCATTGACTGGTCCGCTGTAGAATGTTTGAATCAGAAGGCCACACACTCTATTCCCAACGCTCTCAAACAGGTACTTTCAAAATTATGTACAACTAGGGTTTATTGTTGCTTTCTTACCGTTCCAAGGAAGCATCATTAAATATCAACTCTATTGTAATTTTTATGACTTGGGTTTCTACAATTCAAATTAAACACTAAGTGAGATAGTTGTCTGATGCTCAGTTGATTTGAAGTTCTTGATTTCTTGGCCCAGGTATAAGAGGAGAATTCTGTGATTTGAATTAAATGTATGCTAAGTTTCATTGTTCTCATAATGTTCGCCATGAATTTACTGCTCTACAGTGCCCAGAATCTCAGCCAATAAATATTGGCTGAGACTCTCAGCCGCGGGGCGCCCCGCACCCAAATATTCTTTGGGGCGGGTATGGGTGTTAATTGATGTGGTGGCATCACCTCATTCGCCATGATTTATTGTCTGAGAGTCTCAACCAATAAACCATGACTGAGATTCTTTTTTCTCATTTGCTCTATACGTATGGTAGATTGCGAATGTTAAATTTCAAACATATGTAGGGAGGTCATTTTTTAATCCACAATTTGTATATGAACTTGTAATAATACTTTAGTTTAGAATCAGCATAAGGAGGTAACATCAAACTCTCATTCAATAACATAACCTTCTCATCTTAAATCCAAACCTACAAAATATAGACCCCCTATTCATTTTCTTCCCTTTCCCTTTTTCGTCGTACTTTGACAAATGAGAAGCTTGTTGGAGTTTGACTTACTTTTGGTTGTATGGAGTAGGGTTATAGAGAAGATGATGGCTTGTACGCGGAAAGCGATGCCGATGAGCAGTTCTTGATTTACATACCGTTCACTCAAGTCATTAAACTGCATTCTATTGCCATTAAAGGACCTGAAGACGAAGGTACGTGATACTTTAATTGAATGTATTGGGTTTCATTGTTACTATTCATGTGGGAATATGTACCGCTGCATTTTGTTAGGGTGTTAGATATTCATAATTGAACTGCTTCAATCTAGTTGGTAACTAATATACACTAACACGGAATAAAATATATAGTGTCTTTAGTGTTTAAAAGAGCCTACTGAGGCGCGCTTGAGGTGCGAGGCGCACTATGGAACCTCACAATGGCTGAGGCGAGGCGTCTTAGGCTAGGCACATGAGGCGCAACAGAACAAGAGGCACAGTAGAGGCGCGCCTCACTAAATATATAACCTTATAACTGTATTTTTAAATCAAATCTGATTTCAAATTATAATGTATTTAATTAGTCCATTTAGTAAAATGACTTTTCAGATTTCAAAATGTCCATTTTACAATACAAAAATTAAATTTGTGTATGTAAATTGAAATTTTGAAAGCTGAAAAGTCATTTGTGACTTCCAAAAATCAAAATGTTTAGTGTTACTTCACCTATATTCTTGAAATAGTTGACGGAAATTACTATTTGGAAAAGGTTTCTTATCTGTTTCTCATTCATAACCTGATGAGAGTAAGAAAATAGCTTCTTTTGTAGTGGAAAGAGTTAAACTTGTTTGTTCGGAATCTTTCATCGACATGTGTTACGAGATGGTTGCAATATAGCTTTTATAAAAGCATTTCAGATTGTATCTTGATGTCAAATGCTTCATAAAAGTGATATTTTCTTGCTAGGGATCGTTGCTGTGCAAAAAGGATGTTCTGTTTTCATTGTCCTTGCCACACAACATTCATACATGGGATTTCAATTCTTCTTCTGGTCTTATTTATCGATTGCTGATAATAACTAAAAAAAACCATAACAAGAAAAAATTTCATCTCACATATGCATGCTATCAAACTAGGGCAATGAAGGTAGACCATGTCTCTTTGCACTACAATGATTATAGACAATATAGTTTTCTTCATAGTTCATAGAGAACTTGATAACAATATACCATTTGGAATCCTATTTAAAAAAGAATAGTTTAGAAAATTTTCTTCAGTGATCAGTTTTGATCAATCTATTGCTAATGTGTTCTAGCATTATCAAACATGATGATACTTCATATTGTATCTTTGTCATGGGCTTATTAATGAGTACTACATGAACTGATTTGATATGTCATATTTAGCTTACTAATCCGGAGGGTGTTTGTCAGGTCCCAAGACAGTGAAGCTCTTCTCAAACAAGGAGCACATGGGATTCAGGTTTAGTTTAAAGGACGTATATTTGTCTTAGTTCTAGATTTTAATACCATCATTGCTCTGGTTGACTAATGGTTTTGTTTCACATATTTTCTTATCAATAGCAATGTCAATGACTTTCCCCCAAGTGACAGTCTGGTTTTATCTCCAGATAATGTTCAGGTGATTTTGTAGCACCTATATCTTCCAATTTAATTATTTTTATACTTGTGAAAAATGGAGTTTATTAGGGCAAAAAAGTTCTCAACATTTTAACTTATGCAGGGGAAACCAGTAATCTTAAAGTATGTCAAGTTTCAAAATGTTCGTAGGTATGTTCATTTTCTATATGTGTATTTTTCCTTATAGGCTTGTTATTACATTGTTTTATAGTTGTTTTCTTAATGATCTTTTCCAGTTTAACAATTTTCGTTGAGGACAATCAATCTGGTTCTGACATTACAAAAATTCAAAAGATTGTGCTCTATGGAACTACGTAAGTATATATTTCAGAACTTCACTATACACTTCCCCTCATTATTTTAACTGTGTTTTCTTTTTGTACAATTCACATTTTTGCTACTCCCTTGGCTTATTCAACAAAAATGACACGCTATGTCATTTTTTTCATTTGAATATTTTGACTTGTTTATCTTACAACTAACTGATGACCTTTTACAACTTAGGGTAGGTTTTTATATATTTCCAATGTATTGGATATTATTTTCATTTATATATTTTGAGCTCTTATCTTATAACTAAATGATGTTCCTAGGGTAGTTTTTTTTTCTTTTTCAAGGTAGAGACATCTTGGCATCAAAACCTAGGATACACAAAACGTAGGCCCTTAATTTTTTATTCTTTTTATTTGGCCGTCTGACCGACCTTTCGACGTCTTATTCGGTGAAGCTCCGACTGAACGTTCCTTTGGGCATTCAGATGACTCTAGCTGGGTCACCTCCATTCACTGGAATCACTGGTACAAATGACCTTTAGCCCTCTTTTCAATCACCCTTTCCAGTGAACGTTGTTCTTCATTGTTGACACCCTAGTGTTCAGATGACATTGTTGAGTCATCTGCTGAAGTTTTGCTGCCATCCACTAATCACTTTTGGCCGTCTTTGATCACCACTACACCTTATTGATCTCCCTCGGCAACCGTCTGATTGTATCACTTGCAGGCTTGAATTTAAACTACTTTAGTGAGTATTAATGTAGATATTCGTTGTTATCCATTGTTGAAATTGTTGTCGGCTGATACTGACAGTTGACAGAAGTGAATTTTTTTACTCACTAATTTGAAAAATATTAGGAGATTTCGGTCCTAGAGTTATCGTACCCTTGGTACAAAAATTCCCGCCTCGTTTGAGGCTGATTTTCCTTATGACCATTCCTATACACATGTCATCCAAATCCATCCTTTGACAGTCCTGTTCTTATCCTCCACGACAAATAGATGTTAAATGGATGCTGAGCTGATAAACAAGTGCCTAGTTCAAACTACCAATACCTTGCTACTTCACAACCATGTTCCTCATATTTTGGGCTATTGTTATTTGGCCAGCATTTTGTCTTCAACTCGGTGTCCTTAGATTCACTGTTTAAGGGGGGTAGTAGGTGCACCAATTTACATCTCTCTGGACATGTTTTTTGAAATAGCTACGTAGTGTTTGACTTGAAACAGACAGAGGTCCACCAATTTCCATCTCTCCAGACATGTTTTCCTCACCTACAGTTTGAAAGAGTTATATACTGCTTAGCTTGAAACATTCAAAACTGTAATCCAAGTTTTTGGTGTGTTACAACATATTTGGTCATTTTGTGTTTGTTAAACATGAGGGGGACTCTACTTGTATATCAAGTTGCAAGGAACTTCACATTCTTTCGATGTGGGATAACACTCTCCTTCACTACGTGCGAACAAAGGTCACCCACAAATCTAACCTAAATGACTATTTTAACCTAAATGCCTACATCTACTACATCCCAAATGTCTTTTCCAACTATGAACATAAGAATATAATATTAAGGAGATGGACTAATCGGGCCCCATTTGATTGTGTAGTAACTAGAAAAGTTCTGGATCCTCATAAAATGCTAGACCCTCATAAAATGCTAGACCCTCAAAAAAAATATAGTTCCACAAGTGCAAAGAACACATAAACTTAACTAACACAATATGACCAGTATCACGCAAAAATCAGAGAACTGAGAATAGAGATGAGTGATGAATCAGTGCCAAACAAACTCTATCTGTGTGAGAGTGTGAACATTCTGAAGAGAGAACAAGAGATGTCAGCTAAGATGAAGGATGAGAGAGAGGTCGGCTTCTGATGAGGTTGAGAGAGATGAGAGGTCACTAGGTCAGGTTATAAAAGATGAAGAAACTGAGAGAGCCTGGCTGCTTTGGGTTAGATATAATTTGAAATGAGGGAGGGCTAGGTAGCGAATATATTCATGGCTAGGTTTAACGGTTATGTAGCGAGGCGGGTTCACCCGCAGTTTGGGACTAAGCAATTGAAGCAACTTCTTTTTAGAAGCTTTTAGACTAAATAATTTAGGACCACTCAGATACACTTCCATGTGACCTCAAGCTGAGGTATTTTCTGGTAAAACCGGTGGGCACTGTTTTGAAACTCCTAAGCTTTTGGTTTCTGCTAAATATTTAACTATATTCCTGGGTATGGATTATAGCTATTTTCCTGGTCATAATGTATGGATTAGCTGTTTTATAGCTATTTTCCTGGTCATAATGTATGGATTAGCTGTTGCTGATGTTTTGATTGTAATATGCTATATGCAGGGTGGAGACCACAGACATGAAGGGTCTGAAGAAAATTGAGGATCACTAAGCTAGCTAGGGCAATGAAAATGGAGGAATCATGTCGACGCTTTGCTTTTCCTCATCCATTTTTTCTTTTCTTTTCTTTTCTTTCAAATGTCAATTGATGAATTAATCTACCATTCGAATAGTGTTGCATGGAATTACAATGAACGGAATTAAATTAACTGTGTTTAGTTGATAAATGATCATATAACCTGATAAAAGGTTTAGATGATGCAAGCATGGCGCTCATAATTGAAAGCTTGGCGTCCAGCATCTACTATAAATCGTGCTGTGGCAACAACACCACCGGGTCATTGCTATTGCAGTGTTTTGATGGCCAACCAATATCAGATATACTAATAAGCAAAAGTGCATTAATATTATAATAGATAACACTCGAAAATGCGGATCGGAGAACAAATATTTTTGATTGGTCATGAAAAATCAAGATTAAATTGGTCAATGATCGAGTGACACGTGGCTCACTTCGTCAGTCAAAAAGTCAAAGCTGGGCCGAATAAGCAAGCCCAAAGATCAAAATGAGACTATATGACGACGTCCCATGTGGCGTGCGGCTAGGACGTCCTGTGCGTCGTGCGGCTAGGACGAGCCATGCGGCGTGCAGCTAGGCCTTGCACATTCGTCCTATAACTCGTGCTCGTCCACAAGCAATCGTCACATGACCCATGCTCATCCACTAGCATTCGTCCCATGGCTCATGCTCGTCCCATGGCTCTCTCGTCCGTCCATTACAGATCATCATCCATGGGTCTCGTCACCTAACCTGAGAGTCTCAGAGACCTTCACCTCAAGAGAAAGGAAGACTCGCTTTGGGCGCCTCATCTCCATTCATGAAGTCTCTAGATCTGTTGGTGTGCAGATCCAACAGGACAGAGACATGGACATAGACTAAGCCCCTACGAGCCATTGCCCAACGCTTGTCAACCAAAAGTCGCCTAGTGGCAGGTAAAACCCAAAGGCAATAAATAGGGCCTCAAGACTTCCAGAAAAAAGGTCAGAACTTTTATCATTTGAGCACTTACTATCCAGAACCGAAAACTCTCTCAAAAGTGTTCTTTGCGTTCTTCACTTTTTGAACGAACTACGAAGATCTGATTCAGCTTTCGATTATACAAACGTGTTTGTGTGTGGAGATCTCATTCTCACACCAGAGGCTGTTTCCTGGGCACACACCCGAGACTCAGCTTAACGGTGTGTTACCATGCGCAGACATCAACAAGACTCAAAGCACGGTCAACGCATTCTCAAGACTTACCCTAACTTGGATATAAACCTTGACTTTGACTAAAGACAAGAAGATTGAGACGACGACGTTTAGGCCTTGATTTGTGACTTGGAAAAAATAGTCACATCAATTGGTTCCATTGCCGGGAACGACTTGAAAGCCATCGTTCCTCACCGCCGATCAGGAATATGAAGGGAGATCGAAGAAATGGAAAGGGAATTGCTAACCCAGACCAACAGAGAACTGTCAGTTCCCGCAGGAGCAGGAAAAGTCGCCAATCCAGGCTAAATTTAAACATCAAGACCGAACTCCTTGATGCTTCAGCTCACCAAGGAGATCTGAGGGATAAGTTGGATAGGATAGAACTCAATATCAGACAAGTGTCACTGGCACTTCTCATGCCCAGGCTCTGGTCGCCGGCCAACAGCCACCTCAGACTCCAATGATGGTTACTATGACCCCGGAAATGGCCAGCGCCATGGGCGCGATGCTAAATGTCTACCTAAATGCCGGTGGAGGAGCCACTAGTATATCAGTCACCCTACCAGCCTTCTCCCCAACAGCTACTCCGGCCACAGTAGCCAATATCACTAGAGCACAAGGAGATGGAATAGTCCCGCCAGTCCCAAACCCTCCTAGAGGGAGAGGAACAGCTAGGCGACGGACCTCCGAAGCAAATCAATCAGCTCCTGTTGGCGGCCTTTACCCTAAAGCTGGAGGCTATAGGGTTAGAAGAGAAACTTTAGCAAACAACAACAACCAGCCTCGGCCTTCAGTGTTCCAGAGGCTCAGTCAAGGCGGAAACCCTAGAAATAAGGATCTTTGCGCCAACCTTACTCGCCGGTTTGAGGAAGGACAGGATGAGTTTGGGGTTCGAGATCAGTCACGAAGCCCACCGTGCACTCAGAACCCCCATATCATAGAAGATTCCATTCAGAGCACAAACAGGCGAACCAGGAGGGAAGAGCAGAGACAAAATCAAATAGCTGCAGCAAATGCAGCGAACCTTCAGGCTCCCTTCCATCTGCCTCCAGCTCCCCTCAATCAGCGTCAGGCTCCTTTTGCTCAGCCATAACATTAGGTTCCTTTTGCTCAGAATCAGAATCAGCCTCAGGCTCATTTTGTTCAACCTTCAGTAACTCCAGGAGGAACTCCCAATCCATTCCTCCATACACCAATTTCCCCGGAGGCGATGCAAACCGCATTTCATGCGTTTTTTACAACAACTTACCACCTTGTTGCGGCTCAGAACGGCAAGGGAACTATGAATCCACAAGGAGCACTGCCTCCGACACCTCAAGTACCAGTCATTCCTCAACATTTGAATCCTTTTTTCCAGTCACCAAACACTGAAGGGCATATCACATCTACCATGGCGAGTTCCTTGGTTGGAAACAATGCTAACCCTACTATGGCATTTGTCCTAGAGGAAGTCAGGAAACTAAACGAGAAGGTCAAGAATAATGAGGATGGAAACAAAGTAAGTTCCAACCCTCTCAATCTAACCGTCAGGAACTCACCTGCTCTACCTTTCATCAAAGTCCCGACCCTGACATACGATGGGACCAGTGCTGCTGATGAATTTGCTATAGTCTTCGAACTGCACATGCAGATGATCCCGATGCAAACTGTTTCCTGCACCCTACGGGGTTCAGCGCAAACTTGGTATCTCAACCTACCCGATGGCAGTGTAGGAAGCTGGGAGCAACTGAAGAACCTCTTCCTGGCCAATTTCAAAACTACTAGCTAGGCCAAGTGGACTAGACTCAGCTCATCCATATTAGGCAGGCGCAGGGTGACACCCTGAAATCCTATGTGGAATGATTTAAAAAAAGCAGTTCACAGATGTGGAGGAGATACTGATGAAACGGTGTGCATGGCGTTCAAAGCTGGCCTAGCCACCAAAGAACTAACATTGTCATTGCCTCCCACAAGCCCAAGACTTGGGAGAAGATGATGGAGATAGCCTATGACCAAATCCATGCAAAAGAGATGTTCGAACTATCTTCCAAGTCCACCGCCAGCAGGGGTGGCCAAAGCTCAAGGGGGAGAGACAAAAGAAAACAGTTGGCTTACCCACCACCAGTCAACAAAAGTTACAATGCTCCTCTCAAGACCTATAACAAGCCTCCCACCACCACTGCTGCTGATGTCCGCTCAACGTACACTCCCCTCAGGACCATCTATCAAGAGGTCTATGAGTACATTGACAATAATGAGAACATAAAATGGCAAACAGTCCCCGCGAGGGAAATCAGAGGAAGAGACAGGGACAAATATTGCATTCTGCACCAGTGCGCTGGTCACGACATCGAGGATTGTTTCATCCTCAAATGAACAATTGAAAAGCTCCTGGCCAAGGAAAAACTCACCCAGTTCAAGACAACACCAGGGGAAGGGAACCAAGGAGGGAGGAGAGGAAATCAAGAAAGGAAAAGAGGCAGAGGTGATGTCTAGGCCTATGGTGGAGGCTTTGACCATGTCATAGAAATGATCGAAGAAGAGAGATGCACAATCTCTCAAGTCAAAGCCTGGATTGCCGTACTAAAAAAGGAAGTCCCCATTCCTCTTCCCCTGAAAGACCCAAGCAAGATTGATTAGACGTAGACCATCTATTTCATTGATGAGGAGCTTGCTCCAAAAATGATCAGGAAAGATCCCACAATTATCTCTGCTGGAATCATTCGCAGTGAGGTTCAGCGAATCTTCATAGACAACGGAAGCTCCGTCATTTTAATTGAAAGGCAACAATGTCATTTTAATTAAAGTTACCAACTAATTTTAGAAAGGAAAAATGTACATGAAATAAACTTTAAAAACAAACAAAATCAATAATTAACCAAACATGCTCTCAAAATTCATTTGATATTTTATGAATTCAAATTTAAAGTTTTATTATTATCCTAGGGCGTTGACGATTTCAGTCCAAAAGTTTAGAGTTATCTTTTTTGTTATAAAAAATGTTGGCAGGTTGACGTAGTATGCTAACTTGAAAAAATGTTATATACCACCGTACCGATTTGACGATTGATTATCACTTACATGGGTGATAAAAAGTTAGTCTAAGGGTTAGAATAAGCGAGATTTGAGGTTAAACGCTAAATTCAAAATTTCATCAAGTCCAAGGGAAAATACCATTTAACTCATAAAGGATGACGTGAAATGTTGACGTGTCTACTGATTACATGTTATAGTCGATTACATAGATGAGCTTCATCACCAGGAGCAATCTCCGACGAGTCCTTCAATTGGATGTTCATATCACTATGAGACTCATCATATTTTCCAACCGCAGACGACATTCCATCAAACCCGCCACCGATCATACCTTCTATGCGCTTGAAAACTCTCTTTACTGTAAAATTGCGAGCATTGTTTCACCACTAGCATCGTTGAGCTCGCCATCTCCAGATTAGAAAAACCGTAGAACTTTTTTCGTCATCCGCTGCCTCTTCTACCTTCGGCCACCTCTTATGACTGTGAGAAACTCATCGGAGTTGTCCAGCATCTACAGATCCCACCTTTAACAAGTTTCAAGTTTTTTTCGGCTTCCATTTTGCCTCAATCTTCTAGTATATACTGGTTTCATCGATACCCTCTTATTGTTTGAAAAATTTGTATTCTTATTGTTCATAAGTATTTTTACTTGCTGCTTTATTGAGATATAATGTTGGACATCAATTCTATTAGTTCAAGTAATGGTTCATTTCAATACTTTCCTTTTACCAATTATCTATCATGGGCCGTCTATGTCAAAATGTGGTTCAAGGGATAAGAACACCTAGACCATCTAACAAAGGTTGTTAAAGATGTGTAGCAAG
Source organism: Pelargonium nanum (assembly GCA_036897485.1). Classification (NCBI taxonomy): domain Eukaryota; kingdom Viridiplantae; phylum Streptophyta; class Magnoliopsida; order Geraniales; family Geraniaceae; genus Pelargonium; species Pelargonium nanum. The sequence continues at coordinate 2,278 of JAYMTF010002784.1, read as the reverse complement.
CCAAATGAGAGTAGACCGATGCATAACTTTGCAATCTTCTATGGCAATCCATTGTGGAAGATGATCACCATGCAAGGTCCATCAATAACCATCCAAGGTGCACATTTTGCAAATGAATCGGACATGTTGATGACAAATTTGGAAGATGATCACCATGCAACTCTGCCCACTCCTCGCGAAGTTCATACTTTTTAGAGTAGTCTCAATAACAACGTCATCTCAACTAGTGTCCATAACATCAGCCAATTATGATGCATTCTTGAAATTTAAATCTTCACAATAGTCGAACCCACGGTCTCAATTCGATGGCAGTGTAGGAGACGTATTCCCTTGGATGACTCATGTCCTTGTGGGGAGAGATAGATAGTGTCTTAGGATTCAAATATCTGGAGGCTATGATCAATTGTCGCGCGAGGTTTGAAACGATGACTTTCAATTCAGAAATGGAAAGAACTAATACGTTTGTTTTGACTCAATCAAATCGTGCGCACTAGAAGTGTTTGTTTTTTTTCCACATGTTAGAGACATTTCATAAGAGTTTGTTCTAATTTCATTATTCACTTGAGCTTCAGTTTCAGAATCTCAAACTTGTGACCTGCGCGAGATCGACAACACACCAAAAATGGAGACTCTTGATGTTTTCGAGATCACCTTGGGTGTGAAAATAAGATCTCGGTCGGAAATCTCAGTCTAGAAAACATTCTCGAGAGAGAAAGTAGAGAGAGAGAGAGTAATAAATACAATTGTGAAGATTTTATCCTCTCACCAAAAAGGGGGTATTTTTACTTGCTACCAATATTCCCCATGTGTCAACAAATGGGTGGTTGTTGGAAATGTGAAATTCGCTTCAGACTCACTTGAGGTTTAGGCTCTAACTTTCATGGTGCATTGTTCGCGAGGGCCAGGCGAGTTTGTGAGTTCTCATTCATCCCCTGTGCACTAAGGAGTGTATCGAAGTCCTTAGAATACTCTACCACCCAGGGTAGAGTCCTAGAGTTCTGAGAAAAACAAATTGTCTTGATATGTATCTGTGAAGCAAGGAGCCTCCGAGGTGGCTTGAAAGGGGCGATTTGAGCTTTCAAACATGTAAACTAGTTATTTTTATCTTTCCCATCGGAAGTGTATCAAGTGCAGCAAAATCGACCGAACAGTGAAACAAGAAGAACCTCAACATGTGCTGCGACACAAGTGCGCTCATGGCAGCGCTAGTGTCATTACATGGAATCGACACAAGTGCAACCATGGGCACATTCTTGTCGCAACACGAGATTCCATGTCCATGTCACAACACAAGCGTGGCCATGGGCACAACTTGGTCACAACACCCGCCAATGACAGGGAGATAAAAGAAGGTTCAAGATTTGGTAGTTAGGGTTTGAAAATTCGGAAACAATTCATAACACGAAAACATGATGCAGGCAGAGAAGTTACCCTGAATATAAGGTTTTTCGTTTTCAAACTTCTTGTCTACTCTTCTTATCATATATGTTTATCAAGATAAGAAATTCTTTCAAGGAATAGCTGCAGATAAGAACAAATTACTTAGGAGAAGGTAGGTCTTTTACAACCATTACCACTTCCAATTCATGGTAAATAGGCATTTGGATGGATTTCAATCTACCATAATGGTGTTCATGATCTAGTTTTTTTATGCAGTGCAGTGCATCCATGAAGTTATTAATTTGATTTAAACTTTGCTTCCAAATATAGGTACAAACATGTGAGCTCATTAGTTGAAACATCAGCAGACAAAAAGAGAAGAAAATAAATATCAAGTTATCTGTACACTACTACAGCCTTATAATACTCCAGACAAGATGATGCACACAATTTGTACATTACTCTATTATGAGAAGAGAACATCCCTTTGCTGCTTCACCAAAAAAACATTCTTTAATCTCCAATGTGGTCATCATAGTCCACATTGTTGTTTTCAGCCCCCCCATGACCTATTCTGCCTGCATCACATCATTTTACGGATGGAGATCAGGTCTACTATATATGCTTTGTTGAAACCGAAAATATATTGGGCAATGAAGAAACAAATACCTGTGAAATCATAACTGGCATTGCGTCTACCATCTGGGTCACTCCAATCTATGGGCCGTGCAGGTGTCGGTGTCGGAGTCATATGCATATCATGGGGTTGAATCATATAATGACTTCCATCATTTTCCCTCATCGGGTTTCTTCCAGACGATTCAACTGACCGGAAACCTAAATTTGACATGGATGCCCCACCCCCACCCCCACCCACTCCTGACGGCAACAACTTGCT
>JAYMTF010002783.1:0-17061 GCA_036897485.1 Pelargonium nanum | reverse complement strand
GTGAGGGAGAGGTGAGAAATCCTTAACCCTGTGACCAAGCCTCGAATGGGGATTAGTTTGGGTATGGTTAAATGGCTTAAAAGTGTCTATCACGAAAGTGCGAGTCTGCTCAGAAACCCCATGATTTAAACCGAAAAAAAAAAATTCCAAATCACAATAACTCCATTTCCCTTTACAATAAGTCAATGGTTCAAAACATTTAAAAGAATTAGTTTTATAAATTGCTAAATATTGATTATTCTTTGAAATTGTGTAATTGATTGATTTCCTTAATTTATTTTGAAGATTAATACTGTATTATACATGAACAATGATGGTGGATTGAGTCATGTACCGCTCACGAAACTAATCCTTTTAAATGTTTTGAACCATTGACTTATTGTAAATGGAAATGGAGTTATTGTGATTTGGATTTTTTCAATACAAAGTGGGAATCCAAATGTTACATACGTGGCAAAGAGACTCTTATGGATAAGTTACATAATCAAACGTTTCTCTCATGTATTCTTATCTGTAGTCGTTGAATCAAATGCATCCGACTCAATTCTTCACGAGAGTCTTGTCTAAAAAAACGAGTGTTCTCATTTGTAAATCATCATCCGAAATACCAACTCTCTTAATCAAAACATCTCCCCCTTGTTTCTCTTCGTTTTCAAGCATCGGCGCGAAAATATAAAACAACCCAAAAACTTTGCCTCTGGCACAAAACCCGAGAGTATCTACAATCAACCCATCATCAATTTGTTTCTTCCCATTTCTTCCCAAGAAGAAAAAAAATGTCTCCCTTCATCTCCATGGTCGACCTTCCAACACAACTCTTGATCGAGATCCTCTCGAGACTCCCCGTCGAATCCATCTTGATTTGCAAGTGTGTATGCAAATTGTGGCTTGATCTTCTCTCAACCGCTGATTTCACCAAACTCTATTGTTCCACAGCCCCCACAACTCTCCTACTTCAACCCATAGATAGATACAACTCATATAAACCTATGAAAATCAACACTAGAACACCATGTTTGTTCCATCTCCAAGACTACACCAACCTCAACGCAGATTCTATGCTAAATTTCAAGCTCGGCACCAACCTTCCAGACCTCGGTTTACGTCTTCTTGGTTCGTGCGATGGCTTGCTTTGTTTGTATGACCCCGAAGCCAACGATCCGGTTTATATATGCAATCCGATTTCAAGAGAGCTCATTACTCTCCCCGAATCTAGCATCCCTACTCCTAAGTATTATTTTGATGAGCTTGGATTTCAAATTCATCGCCAATTTGGTTTCGGTTTCAGTTCGCAAATGAGTAAGCAGTATAAGGTGATTCGAGTTGTTGAAGTAGGATTTAGTGGGGGACTTCGATATTATCACATTTCTAGTTGCACGGCTGAGATATATACACTTGGAGAAGGCGCGTGGAGAAGCCTCGGAGATGTGCCCAAATTTCCTCGGGCGACTAAAAACATTTTTTTGAATGGAACCCTTCATTGGGATACATTTGAAGGCGAGCATTTCATTTCCTTCGACTTTGACACCGAACAATTTGGAACGATTGATGGCCCCCAACTTGACCAAAACATGATGGAGAAAAGGAGTTTGGGGGTGTTACAGGGTTGTCTCTCCGTGTGCAATTTTGAAGATCCAGCTCGACTTGAGATATGGGTGATGAAGAATTATGGTGTGAAAAAGTCTTGGACTAAAGAATATGTCGTTGAATTGACTCCAGACTTCCTTTTAAAAAACTCAAATTGGGGAGTGGGGGAATGGTATGACTGTGACCTAGTAACGATTTTAGAAAGCGGAGAAATACTAATATTATTTGATAAGTGTCATTTTGTGGCATATGATCTCAAATTGCAATGTTTTCGACTTCTTGAACCGTTTTCAGATGAAGATACGTCCTTTGAAGCATTCCCTTACCTTCCAAATTTAGTTTCCTTAAAGGATGTTGCGGCGGGAGAAAACATTAAGGTACATATACTTAATTTTGATTCTTTTTTGTTTGAAAACATTCATTTCATATCTTGTCAGCTTAAATAAATTGTTTTAAAAACTTTTTTCTCAAAATAAAAAAAAACTTTAATTGATTACCAATTTTCATAAATTGTTGTAGTAAATATAGATTCATACACTTATATTATATTTGCTAATCTTTAAATTACATTATTTATTGAAATGTGATACAGGTATGTACTGGTTGAACTGCTGGAGAGGGAACAATACTTTCTCAAAATCTTCACTAAAAAGAATTAGTTTTTATTGATAAATAACTGTATTGAGCATAACCATAATGTCAATTAAGTGAATAAAATATGCTGAATTTATAATATGTGCACTATATTAGTTGTTCAAATGCGTTTTTTATCCAAAAAATGCTATTTGTCTAACAATTTCGATATATAAATAAATAAATAATTCAAAATAACATGGCAATCAACACGACAAAATAATATATTTTTAAGCAAATTTTAATAGACTTAAACATAACACTAAGCAATAAAGTTTAAGTTCTTTGACTATCAATCTTCTTTTGTTCGATTAGACATTCTAATTTTTATAAATAAAAAAAATCTTGAAATCTCAGGTACATCTAATATGTCTTACCTCTTTTGATAGGTTACGTAAACCATAGAATTCGCACTTGAAAATATTTGTAGTTGTCATCTATTTCGATAAATTGTTACGAAAAATCATGTTAGGTATGATCATCACACGAAAAATATCTGCAACCCACAAACATCCACTCAAAAGTAGAACCAACAATCTGAATTCGAATCCGCGAACATTTGAAATACAATATGAGAAAAATCTGCTCCGATCATTTTCGGATTGGATTCAATTTTTATTGCAAAAAATCCGACTGGATTGGATAAGACAAATCTGAACATTTTAGTGTAAAATAAGTGGATTTGTCCAGCCCGATCCGACTCGTTTTAAAAAAAATCCGATTTGAAATATTTTCGAATCAGATCTCATGTTTCTATCCGATCCAATTCGATTAGACCGATTGCCACCTCTATCCAAGAGTGGACGAATAGTACCAAATATATTGAAAATATCGGTCCTGGCCCGGACCGGACCGGACATGACCGAGTATTAAAAAATAATTTAACTTGTAAACCTAAGTTACCTAAATCTTATACCCTCTCTCGGCTCTCTCCGCCGCCTCACACTCTCACACTCCCTCACTCCGGCATCCACCGCGCCGGATCTCACTCCGGCCACCGCGTATCGAGACCATTCCGCCACCGCTGAGCACTCCGGCCACCGATCGACCTCTCCGTCTTGTTCTCCACCTCAAGCAGCCAACAGGTATATTCGATTCTGTTTTTTGTTTCTCAAAACTTAACCTAAATTTTGCCCGCCATCGCCATCGCCATCGTTGCCGTGCTCATTTGTTCTCATTTTTGTTCACAGAATGAAGATTGTTCCAGATTTGTACCGCTCCGTCAACAATGCCTTGTCTCGTCAATCTCGTCTAGCTAGATCTCTTTCGACACAATCAACTAAAGGTATATATATATTTAATTGTAGGATTGATTTTGCATTTTTTGTAATTCAGAAATTAAAATTAGGGTTTAGCTAGATCTCTTTCGACACAATCAACTAAAGGTATATATATTTAATTGTAGGATTGATTTTGCATTTTTTGTAATTCAGAAATTGAAATTAGGGTTTAGGGTTTAGGGTTTAGTTTTGAAGACTGAGAGAAAGGTTTAGGTGTAGTGTTGTTGATCAATTTCTGTTTTCCATCTGCTCCATTATGCTCAATTTTGTGTATTATTAATTGAGTGTGCTCTTTGATAAAGTTCAGATTCATTTGAACGACGAGTATTGGGTGGTGATGGATTAAGTTCGAAATCATCTGATGGAATGGATAGCATGTTGGAGAAAGCAGCTGAAGAAGATTTCTCTTTCAGAGATAATATGTTGGCAAAGGAGAATTTGTTTGGGACAACCTATCGCGCCCCCGGGGTATCTTCTTCTTCTATTACAACCTAGCTCTATTTGTTTCATGTTTCATATTATTTTGCTTTATCCATAGCTTCTTACAGGTCAGAGAATATCCTTTAACTTATGTAACTGTGTGGTTGTGTAGAAAATGGACTTGTTTACTTGTTATCAGATCCATGCTACTGCTTATTACAAGTGGTGGAATGCGCAAATGAGCTACGATTCAAATTTCATTTTTGACTTTTTAACTTTGTTCAACTTTATTGTTCACGATTGTTCGTATGTTACAAAATTTTGTATATCATAATTCACTTAGGCTGGTACACAGTATGATACTTTTGTTTAGTTAGGAAAGCATAATCTTTGACAGGACTAAACACGCCCTTGGATGATATCCGCTTTTAGATAGTTGTTCTTTTGTTTACCATAGGAAACAAAATATATTCATTCCTCAACTTTCGTTCTTTAGTGATATGATTTTATTTTAATTTCTGTGCTTCTAATATATGCACTGTATACGCAGGGGACTGATCTTAGGAGGCAAGCATCAAGACCATATTCTGGGAAGAAAGAATTCGAGACGACAACCGAAGAAGTTTTGCGTAATGCTGATTTCAGGGTGAGCAGAGCACATATCTGTATCTTTAGGGCCATTTTGATGTCTTTGTTTGTCTGTTGTCATTACCATTTACCAGATAAATACCGTAAAGATTTGCCTTTCTTTTTGTTGGGTTGTGAAATTATTCTTATGCTCTTGTAGTGAGTTGCATTTAGAACACTATCAAATCATTTTCCACGATTTTAGAATCAGTTTGTGATTTTGTTCATAAAATTATTGTGTGCAGAATGTAAGATTCCTTGCAAACTTCATAACGGAGGCTGGACTTATTATCAAGAGGAGCCAGGTAAAGTTGATAATCAACTCACTGAAGAAAGAATGCCATGTTAATCTCCTCGTGCTGTAACTTGTTAATTTTCTTTCTGTGTAGACAAACATTAGCGCCAAAGCTCAGAGAAAGGTGGCGAGGGAGATCAAAACAGCTCGAGTACTTGGTCTAATGCCTTTCGTAACCATGGGCACAAAACCATTTGTTTTTGGACAGTCTATGAATGATCGTGATGGAGATTATCAAATTTAGAAGAAAATAAGATCAAAGACTAGTTCCCAAGGAATTGGAATTGGCAGTTTGGTATGTTGACTGTTGAGCCCTGGCTTGTCTTGAAATCTCAGTCTTGTAGGGTAGTGAATTACAAAGTACTAAGGTTGTCTTTGTTCAATGTTTTTTTTGGTTATAATTGTAATACTGGTTAAGATTTGTTTGCTATAATAATGTGTTGGTTTAGAATTGTATTCCATTTCGTGCCCAAGTAGTCTCAAGTTTGAATTGAAACATTTCAATGTTAGAAGTGAAACATTTCATTTTGGATGTGTTAGGCTTACGCGGTAGTTGTGTAGGCTGAGCAACTCGTTTTTGTTCTTTCACAAAAACGACGTCGCAGCCAATTCTAACAGTGGGTCTAGCAAGTAGCAATATTCAATCAAACAAACCAAAATAGGCAAAAACCATGAAATTTTGAGATAAGTACCTAAATAGTTCATTTCACATGATGCCAATATAAAATTAATAATTGTGCCAATATAAAATTATGAATGTGATTAGTGTGGAATATTCAATTAATTTAATCTCCTAAAATGCACAAATTTTGCATCCAAACCAAGAAGTCAGATTGTAAGATCCTTTGAACATGTAGTCTATTTGTAAAATGTAATTTGAATCGAATCCATAAAGGGGACAAAAACAAAATCAACATGTTCATGAATTTTTATATACAGATACAAACACAATTACACAGACATTGATTGGTGTGAATTACTCCAAAACAACCAAAAAAGCCAACTTACAAGTCTGTGACCAGTTCAGAGCACCTGAGATAGACAACAACATAAATAAATATGTGTATTTAGACAAACAACAACATTGTCTTCTCCAAAAAGTATTGAAAATGTCTGAGAAAATGTCTGAGATCCCAACTGTTGACCTCTCTCCTTTCTTCACAAACAATGGAGATCATGAAAAGAAGAAGAAGGCCATGGAAGTGATCAGCCAAGCCTGCTCTGAGTATGGTTTCTTCCAAGTTGTGAACCATGGTGTGCCTCCAGAGCTGCTCAGCAGAGCCCTAGAGCTCTCCAAGACATTTTTCGCATACCCGCTCGAGGAGAAGCTCAAGTCCGGTCCCGGGACAGGATCGCCTCTCCCCGCCGGGTACAATAGGGACCCGGAGCACTCGCCCGAGAAGAAGGAGTATGTGTTGGTGTTTCCACCAAAGTCTAGCTTCAATGTCTACCCTCCCAATCCACCTCAATACAAGTATGTCTCTTCCCCTTATGTAGTTGTCACTTAAAGCACGTAATTTTAGGAACAATTACGGGACAGGACGGGGGCAGAGAGTTCAATTTCTGACTCCGTCATAAACATACGACCACTGCAAAAAGTTTTAAATCTGTCGTGTCTGTTAAATCTAACTGAAAAGACATACAGTGAAGTATTTGATATGAAAATTTAAAGTCTATCCCATAAATTAATATTTTGCTATAATTAAAATGTTGACAATAAATATTGTATTGATATTTGTAGGGAAGTGTTGGAAGATGTTTTTTCCCATTTGTCAAAGGCGGGTTCAATTGTTGAGAACATCTTGAATGATTGTTTGGGTCTCCCTCCAAACTTTCTCAATGAGTACAATGATGATAGGAGCTGGGACTTCATGGTGGCTCTTAATTACATTCCTGCCACTGAGAGTGATGATTTGGGACTAACACAACATGAAGATGGCAACACTGTGACTTTTGTGTTTCAGGATGAAGCTGGAGGCCTTGAAGTTCTCAAGAATGGGAAATGGATTCCTGTGGTTCCCTCAAAAGATTCATTGATTGTCAATGTTGCAGATGTCATTCAGGTACATACGTACGTGCCCAAAAGAGCACAGTAGAATGTGTTGTCGTCTTATTCATGTGTTAGAGAAAATGTCTTGGAGGTGGCCGGAGTCGGAGACTTGAGTTTTTGCTCCTGGGTTTCTAGTGTCTGGTCAAGGGTAGCGAACCGTTAAACAGATCTTCTTCTAAACATTTTCATATTCAGGTTACAATTTTTCCTGAAACTTCTTGTATATTTAACTATGTGTGTTCAATCTTTTGTTTTTTTGTTTGACTAGGTTTTGAGCAACAACAAATTCAAGAGTGCAACACATAGGGTGGTGAGGCCGAAAGGGAAAAGCCGGAACTCGTACGCGTTCTTCCGGAACTTGAACGGAGACAAGTGGGTGGAGCCGTTGCCAAAGTTCACCGAAGAGATAGGGGAATCACCCAAATACAAAGGTTTCATACACAAGGAGTACCAAGCGTTGAGAATGAGAAACAAGACTCACCCACCTTCTAATCCTAAAGATATGGTTCACATTACCCATTATGCAATCAACAATTGAAATGTCTCACCTTTCCTATCAGACCTATCTATGATGCCTAAATAAATTAATAAATATTGCGACGCTTGTCGTCAATACTTGATCTTTTAACTATTTTTTGAGTCGCCGTTGATTTATATTGTTTGATCTTATTGTTAATGTTCAAAAACATACTTATCCATTTCTATGTTGTTCAGAAATCTAGCTTGTTGTGTATATTGTCACGTTACTTTGCATAAAAAAAGTTCTGAAAATGATCCGACAATTATTATTATTATTATTGAACAACAAAGTCAGTGCACATATTACAAATTCAGCACATTCTATCAATTTTTCAATATGATTATGCTCAACACTTTTGTTTATCAATATACAAATTATTCTTCTTATTTAAGCTTTTGGAGAAGTACTATTCCCTCTTGGCCTCTTCTGCAGTTCACCCATTACATACCTGTTTCATGTTTCAATAAATAAAGTAATTTCATGTTTCAAGAAAGCTAAATTTGCATTAATAAAATTGGTAAATAATTAGGGTTTTTCAAAACAATTTGTTTAGGTTAAGAAGAAATGAATGAAATGTTGTCAAGGCAAAATAATCGAAAATAAGTATATGTACCTCAATATTCTCTTCAGGTGCGACATCCTTCAAGGAAACTAAGTTAGGAGCGTAAGGGAACGCTTCGAAGTATGTAGTTCCATCGGAAAAGGGTTTAAGAAGTCGAAAGTTGTGCAATTTGGGATCAAATGCCACAATATAACACTTATGAAATAACATCAGAATTTCCCCACTTTCTAGAACCGTTATCAAGTCGAATTCACCCAATCTCCCGTCATTCCAAATTGGGTGCACCAAAATGAAGTCTGGCGTCGATTCAATGACATATTCTTTAGTCCAAGACTCTTTCACGCCATAATTCTTCATCACCCATATCTCAAGTCTAGCTGGATCTTCAAAATTGCACACGGAGAGGCAACCTCGCAACACCCCCAAACTTCTTTTTTCCTTATCGGTTTGGTCAAGTTGAGGACCATCAATCGTTCCAAACTGCTCAGTGTCAAAATCAAAGGAAACGTAACGTTCGTCTCTAAACGTATCCCAGTGAAGGGTTCCATTCAAAAAAGTGTTTTTAGTCACCCCACGAGGAAACTTGGGTGCATCTCCGAGGCTTCTCCACGCGCCTTCCCCAAGTGTATATATTTTAGCCGTGCAACTAATGATGTCGTAATGTTTAAATCCAAAGCTAAATGCCTTTTCAACAATTCGAATCACCTTATACTGCTTACTAATCCGCGAAATGAAACCAAAACCAAAACGATGAACAACAATACTATATCCAACAACAATATTAGGTCCAAGTTTAGAGTTGCTAGATTCGGGGAGAGTTATGAACTCCCTAGAAATTGGATTGCATACATAAACAGGATCGTTGGCTTCGGGATCATACAAACAAAGCAAGCCATCACATGAACCAGTAAGACGTAAACCGAGGTCCGGAAGGTTGGTGCCGAGCTTGAAATTTAGCATAGAGGCTTGGAGATGGAACAAACATGGTGTTCTAGTGTTGATGTTCATAGGTTTACATGAGTTGTATCTATTTATGGGTTGAAGTAGGAGAGTTGTTGGGGCTGTGGAAGGATAGAGATTGGTGAAATGATTGGTTGAGAGAAGATCAAACCACAACTTGCAAACGCACTTGCAAATTAAGATGGATTCGATGGGGAGTCTCGAGAGGATCTCGATCAAGAGTTGTGTTGGAAGGTCGACCATGGAAATGAAAAGAGACATTTTTATCTTCTTGAAAAGAAATGGGGAGAAACAAATTTTGGTGGGATGATTGTAGATACTCTCGGGTTTTGTGTCAGATGCGAGTTGGTATTTGGGATGAAGATGTACAAATGAGAAAAGACTCGTATTTATACACAAGTCGATCTTTAAAAAGTGAGTATGATGCATCTGATCCAACGACTATAAATAAGTATACAAATTATTCATGGGGTATTGTCGCTACTCTAAAAAAATGGGTATTGTCTAGAGGGTTAATGGGCGATCTTCTCTATGCGGCATGCTCTTATTCTTGTGCATCGGGTACTGATCAATTTTCTTTAATGATGCAAGTATACTATCTTTTGTCCGAATATGTGACTATTGGACTTAACGTCCATGAATGAACCTAGACCCCCCTACGTAGATGAAAGTTTGAGACGCGGCACAAACTCAGCTATCTATTTGTGACGATACTCTACAATTATTTTTCCGCATCGAATTAAGACACTTTACAACAAAGAACCGTTTGATTACATTACTTTTTTTCTATAAAAGTCTCTTTGCCACATCCGAAACATTTGGATTCCCACTAATTGCATCGAAAAATTCCAAATAACAATAACTCCATTTCCTTTTACAATAAGTCAAAAGGATTGATACCATAAACGGTACATGATCCATCATCATTGTTCATGTATGATAATAATTTTTAATTTTTTTTAAAAGGAAATCAATCAAATCAATTACAAAATTTCAATCAATAATTTTGGTTGTTAAAATCATCTCATTTCTTAACTTCAATATTTACCAATTTATAAAAGCTAATTAATTGATTGTTAGAATCATCTCATTCCTTATAATCTTGTAAGTTACTTTGAGTTTTTTAATTTACACATATTTTCATATTTGCCACCATTTTCAGATAAAAAGACATAGTACTGTATCTTCTTCATATAGTTTTTTTTTAAATAACTTTTGATTCTAGTGTCCATTTCTATTTTTTGCAATTTCGTAATGCTTTTGATTGTTTCTAATTCTGTAACATGATGAGATGGGATGGTCTGGCATAAACCACGTTTAAACAATTGTGTTCAAAACTACACAACACGATATGACAAGTTTATATAAACGAGTTGATATTTACCCAACACAATCCGATATATTTGACTCGTTTAACTTATATAGGTACAAGATATATTTGAAAATTTATATTATTTTTCATCCTTAAATGTGTGAGTCAATAATTGATTTACACGACCCATTTTAATTAAATCGACACAAACATGACTCAATTATTAAACGAGCTGAGAAAGGTAACACAACCTGTTTTCATGTCGCGCAAAAATAATAGACCAGCAGTTTCAAACCGCTGCAAATAAACCCATAATGATAAGGATCTTTTATTGAAGTTTTGGAAACTACAGTAAAAAGAAATTCAAAATTGAAGCCCATTATTCTTCTTAGTGAAGCTTTTGCAAAAGTATTCCCCTTTGGCCTCTTCTGCAATTCACTCAGTACATACCTGTTTCATGTTCCCAAAAAACAAAATAATATCAAGTTTTGGAAACAAAATAATTTCCAAAATAATTTCAAGTTTTGGAAACAAAATAAAAGAATCGAAATTAAGTATGTGTACCTCAATATTCTCACCAGCCACAACATCTTTTAGTGAAACTAAGTTTGGAACGTAAGGAAATGCTTCGAAATTTGCATTTTCAACCGAAAAAGGTTTAAGAAGCCGAAAACATTGCAATTTGGGATCATATGCCACAAGATGACGCTTATGAAATAATATCATAATTTCCCCACTTTCTAGAACCGTTATCAGTTCACATTCTCTCAATCCCCGCGGTTTCCAATGTGGGTTTTCCAAAATAAAGTCAGGTGTCGATTCAACGACATATTCCTTACTCCAAGACTCTTTTACGCCATATTCCTTCATCACCCATATCTCAAGCTGAGCTGGATTATCAAAATTGCACACCGACAAACAACCTCGTAACACCCCCAAACTTCTTTTTTCCTCGTCGGTTTGGCCAAGTTGAGGACCATCAACCGTTCCAAATTGCTCAGTATCAAAGTTGAAGGAAACGCAAGAATCGTCTTTAAATATATCCCAATGAAGGGTTCCGTTCAAAAAAGTGTTTTTAGTCACGCAAGAAGGAAACTTGGGTACATCTCCGAGCCTTCTCCACGCCCCTTCCCCAAGTGTATATATCTCAGCCGCGCAATTAGTGGCGTCGCAATGTCTATTTCTCATGTGGAGTCCTTGCTTAACGATTCGAATCACCTTCAACTGGTCATTGTTCCGCGAACTGAAACCAAAACCAAAATGGTGAATAACCCCATCCAAATTAATAAGGATGCTAAAATTTGGGAGGGTGATGAACTCCCTCGAAATCGGGTTGCATATATAAACCGGATCGTCCGCTTCGGGGTCAAACAAACAAAGCAAGCCATTACAAGAACCATGAACACATAAACCGAGATCCGGAAGGTTGGTTCCGAGTTTGAAAGTTAGCATAGAGTTTGCGTTGCGGTTTGTGTAGTCTTGGGGATGGAACAAACTCGGTGTTCTAATGTTTGTGTCGTCTTTGGGTTGAAGTAGGAGAGTTGTGGGGGTTGTGGAAGGATAGAGATCGGTAAAATAAGTGGTCGAGAGAAGATCAAGCCACAATTTGCAAACGCACTTGCAAATCAAGATCGATTTGACAGGGAGTCTTGAGAGGATCTCGATCAAGAGTTGTGTTGGGAGGTCGACCATGGAGACGAAGGAAGACATTTTTTTATGGGGAGAAACAAAAGTTGGGTTGATTATAGATATTCTCGGGTTTTGTGTCACTAGAACACGCACACATATATATACACACACAAGACTCACTTGGAAAAATGAGTACGATGCATCTGATACAACAGCTACAAATAAGTATACATAATATGCATCTGATTCATGAACTATACATGAATCATTCCACTATCATTGTTCATGTATGATATTAATTTTTTTAAAAATTAAGGAAATCAATCAATTACAAAATGTCAATAAATAATCAATTCTTACCAATTTATAAAAACTAATTAATGTATACATTCATCTTAGCTACCAAATGGAGCCTCTTGAGCCTCCATGTACTTGGGAGTGGTGGTGTTAAAGACCACTTTTGGTGGTTCAGGTGGTTTCACCTGCCTAGAGACTTTGGTCCTGAAAACATTGAGTAGTCGTTAAGACGAAATTTGGGCTCGCACTCAGGGTTTCACCACCTGGGGTATTAAAGAAAATACATTCATCTCATTTCTTATCTTTTAAGTAACTTTGATTTTCTTTAATTTGTAGAATGACTTTGATAAGATGAAATTGTTTTTTATTTTACTGGTTTCCAATTTGTCGTCGTCCCGTCATGTGTAGTCTTTATATGGGCCCGTATGAGATCCACCAAAACTAGAACGGACAAATTGGATTTCAGGTCAGATTTGGGTTGTTGAAGTCTAACCCGAACCTAACTTATAAGTTCTTCGGGTTACAACAAATAAGGATTTTTGTTGCAGTTCATAAATGCAGCCTAAAACCACATAACTGCAGCCCTAAGTTCCGCTGTTGTTATTGGTTTTATGCTACATTTTTTAACCGCAACGAAAAGCTTATTCATTTAATAATTCATATTTAATTTGTAATTATATATACGTGAAAATAAAAAATAATACTTGAAAATAATGTTTGAAACTCTATTTCAAATTCTTACTGTATAAATTGTTTGAAATTAATCTTCTTTATACTTGACAAGATCATAACAAATATGGTCACATTCCCAAAAACTTCATCACCAGCATCATCCCTTCTTTTCTCATGTAACTGATAAGAACAACTTAATTAAAACAAGAACAAGAACAAGAACATGAACATGAACAAATTTTACATTGTGCTTAAAAGTGAAGTAGGACTAGGAGGTATTGGAATGTCAATTGTCCCTTCCAACATGAGAAGCACCTTCTTCATTGAAGGCCTAATTGATGGCTCATCTAGGATGCACCAAAGTCCTACCTTAGCAACCCTCTCAAGTTGTCTCTTATCCACTTCTTGATCATCCCCAACTAGCTTCCCAAGCTCACAACCCTCAAAACATTGGTGAACCCATTCCTCAAGAATTGCTTCTTCCTCGGGAAGGCTCGAATCCACGCTCCTTCGACAACATATGATCTCCAAAAGCACAATCCCAAAGCTGTAAACATCAGCTTTCACAGTTATAGGCAGCTTCCTATGCCATTCTGGTGCAACATACCCTTTAGTCCCTCTTATCCCGGTAAAGGTTCGGGTTTGATCAGGCTTCAACAGCTTTGCCAATCCAAAGTCGGAGATTCTTGCGCGCCCATGCTCGTCCATTAGGATGTTCTGAGGCTTTATGTCACAATGTATGATCTGTGTTTCGCATTCCTCATGGAGATACAGGATGCCTCTGGCAATGTCGCGCACAATCTCCATCCTTTCCTCCCAAAAAGGCGGGTTCTTTTCGGGTTTGAAGAGCACATCAGCAAGTGAACCATTGCTCATGTACTCATAGACCAAGAGCCTATTAGACCCATCAAGACAGTAACCTAGTAACTTAACTAGGTTTCTGTGATGGGTTCTCCCAATAGCTTTGATCTCATTTTGGAACTCTATTTCGCCTTCGGTTATCGCCTTTTGTAGCCTCTTGACAGCTACAAGAACTAGTCCATTGATTTGCATTATTGCTCCCTTGTAAACTGTCCCGAAAGCTCCCTTCCCGATCTCTTCGGAGAAATTGTTGGTTACTTTCTCCAGCTCAACATAAGTGAATGATCTCAAAGAAACATCCTGAGTGATCAATCCTAGGTTGTTTCCACTATCAAGAACTGAATAGTATGAGCTAAGTCCATGATTCTTGTACAGCAAGGCACCAGAAATTCCAAAGAAAACAAATGCAAAAGAAACAAGCACAAGACTCACAATTAGCTTTCTCATTTGATCATTAGGCCTTTTCTTGATCCTCTCATTAGGCTCAAGATCATCATCATCATCAACGCCCCGTGGCACGCCAACCTTGATGAGAGCTGTGCTCGAACTTCTCGTTAGTCTTCTCCCGTATATCAGAGGAAGCTTCTGCTTCTTGCAGATCCCGTTTTCGAAGAAAGCAGCTTCGCAGCTACAATCCTCAAGACACTCCTTCTTGCAGCCATCTATGTCTGGAAATGAAAAAACGGATACTGAATCATCAAGCCAAAAACTCTGAGGCACTTCTCGCATACTGTATCTAAGTACACTTCCCATCCCGCCTTTGCTTTTGCAACTCTCGGGAACAAAACTCCTCTCGCAGCCTCTCCAATCACTCTCATTGCCTTCACCAATTGGCACGAAACCCGGGAGGCACCTACATTCAGGATCTTGACCATCAGTACTCAAGCAAATCATGTTGATGCCACAAAGACCCTTGGGATCACATTTATCAGCAGATGATTCCCATTTAACCGACCAGCTCGCGGAGTCTTTTCGTGTCAAATTATGCACATGTAGCCTGAAAATCCCATCAGGATCAATCCTGAGGAGACAAGTTGTGTCTCTTGCAGGGTAGTTTTCTTGTGAAATGTTCTTGAGAATTGAGACATTGCTGAGCAGATACAAGTGACCATCAAGATCAAGATTGAGGGTCACATTGTCTCCTCCTGTGGCAGATGACCAATAAGAATACTCACTCGTGTCATCAGAATTATGAGATGGGTACTGCACAAGATTTCCATCTTGTTGCATCTTGAGCCGGAAAAGACCCGTTGATTGATCGGTTTGCAAGGCGCTGGAGACGAGTTCTTGGCCTAATGGGCCTGAGAGATGCTGGCCTGGGAGGAGAGTATCAGTTGGGGAGTCAAAACTTTGCCATATAGTCTGGTTCTTGGCATTGTAAAGCACAAAGTTGCCTGAATCAAGCATGGATGCTGATGTTGCTGCCTCGGAAAGAGCTGCTAATATTGTGTCTTCATCTGGTGGAGATTGCAGCACAAGGTTGCCATTGAAAAGCAATGTAGCATTGCCTGTCAGAACACAAGAAATATGAGAACAAATCCCGATTTTTGTGCGTGTCATGCTGAAGGTTGACTGTGTGATGCAATACTAGAAAACAAAACGTTTAACATGATGACTAAAAGGCCGTGTTGACACTACCCAACACCATTGGGCGTGTCGTGCCTATCAGAACCTGACTGATTAACTGTGCGTGCATGTTTTGGAGGTATAAAAACGAGCAAGGTACAATTTTAACATTACCTTTAATTGGAGGGCCGTTGCGGTTAAATGTCCAGACTACTGTCTGATCTGGGACACCAGCAACATATATGCCAATTGCATATCCATTGCCTTTCTTGTAGAATCCAAATGCATATAAACCAGAATTTGAGCTCCATGAGGACTGATTCGCCGGCGAAAGAGAGGAATTTAGGGTTATGTTGAGAGCTCTAGCTGTTGTTGAGATCATCACAAACAAAAGGACAAGAAATGGGAGTAGAGATTCCATGGATAGCTAGAGAAAACCCAAGATTTGTGTTTGTTTTTAACCAAAAGATCTATGAGCTATATATGTGTGTTTAAAGGGTTGGTTTTGAAGTGTGTTTTGGGCACAAGTCAAGCCAATACTTTTTGGAGTCTATCATTCAAGATTATTAGTGTATCAAAGACTTGGAACAAGACTTTTTAGGATCTTGGAGTGTTTATAGGTTCCAAAACTTGGAACTGTTCTCACCAAGAGATTTTTCAAATACTTGAAAATTGTTTGCACTGTCAACATCATACTTAGTCACTTGTCTAGGCAATGAATTTTCAGTCCTAAAGTCTAGGCATGTGCAATGATTTAAAAATCAGAACTGACCAGTTGGTTGAATATCGAGTTGTCTTGATTCTTGGAATGAGTACGAATGGGTTTTCGAACCTAGTCTAACTATAAATCTACTGTCTTGAAATGAGTGTCTATTTTTCGGTTTTTTCTTTTAAATTTATTTATATCTTCACGTGCTTTTTCTCAAACAGATACTCATTTTGAAACGAGTAATATAGTGGCGATTTAGGAGGATCATCTACACTCCAACTTGTCTATAACTAGGGCGTTTGTGGAATAGGTAGAGGACGATTGATGATGTTAGTTTGACCTGAAAAGGGTCAGAGCCTGACAGCAGAACACGAACTCGGGACCTTAGATCACCAAGGCTTTGATATCATGTAAAGAACTAACTCAGTTTAAACTTAAAGCTGATAGTTGAAAGCTCGAATTTATTTATTTTTATACTCTTAACAGCTACTTACCTTACAATTGTGTATAAAACATATCACTTGTAATTATACCCTAAACAAGGAAATACTCTTACATACAGAAGGTAAAGTTGCAACTTGAAAATACAAAAAGTAATTGAAGAACATACTTCAAAAGAACAAGAACATGAACAGATTTTACATTGTACTGAAAAATGAAGTAGGACTAGGAGGAATTGGAATGTCCACTGTCCCTTCCAACATGAGAAGCACCTTCTTCATGGAAGGCCTCATTGATGGCTCATCTAGGATGCACCAAAGTCCTACCTTAGCAACCCTTTCAAGTTGTCTCTTGTCCACTTCTTGATCATCCCCAACTAGCTTTCCAAGCTCACCACTCTCAAAACAATTGTGAACCCATTCCTCAAGAACAGCTTCTTCCTCGTTGAGGCTAAAATCTACGCTCCTCCGGCTACATATGATCTCCAAAAGCACAATCCCAAAGCTGTAAACATCAGCTTTGACAGTTATAGGCAACTTCCTATGCCATTCTGGTGCAACATACCCTTTAGTCCCTCTTATGCCCGTAAAGGTTCGGGTTTGATCAGGCTTCAACAGCTTTGCCAATCCAAAGTCGGAGA
>JAYMTF010002782.1:0-17079 GCA_036897485.1 Pelargonium nanum | reverse complement strand
ATTTGGACTGACCCGAACTTGACTTGGACTCGGACCTAAGACTTGAACTAAAACCTTGATTTGGGAAGACTTTTACCTTGACTTTGGAAAAAAAGACTGAAACGACGACGTACAAGACTGACAATTTTGATTTGAAAAAAAATACTCCAATCAGTCATAACCAAGTGTTGGGACAATTTTTTTTATAGTAGCTATTTGTATACTATAATAGCTATTAACCAACCCGTGCAACGCACGAGTGTCTTACCTAGTGTTTTATAAAGTCATATAACAATAGTTAATTGGTGTAAGCCATTGACTATTGATTGTTAATGTGTTTAACGACCAAAATACTTTTTGTTTTTTCATTTGGTGTAAGCAAGTGCATGCACCGCTACACGTGCCACCAAAATAAAACATCGTCACCAAACTTTAAACACGTGTGGAGGCTTTACATAGCAACACCGACTCGAAGTCGAAGGTTCACGAGAAAGGAGCTCCTTATAATTGGCAGTGAGGTCGCACCTCACAGCCCACTAAGCCCAGAGGTAATTGTGATGGAGCGAGTGAAAGCAACCGAGTACGGCGGAGTTATTGACACGTGGAAGAAGAAGCACCGTCTTCTTTTCACCGGAGCCACCAGGCACCCTTTCATTCTCAGCATTCGCGACGGCTCCGTCGACATCTCCTCCTTCAAGCGCTGGCTCGTAATTTCCATTGATCTATTTTTATTGCTCATCTCATAAAATTTATCTCTATCTCTGATTTTGTGTGTTCTATATACTGAAATTGCAGGGTCAGGATTACAAATTTGTGAGGGCATTTGTCCCTTTCGTTGCCAATGTATTGGTAAAAGCTTGGAAAGAGTGTGGCGATGCCGCTGACGTGGACCTCATACTGGGCGCCATAGCTTCTCTAAATGATGAGATTGCTTGGTTCAAAAAGGAAGCCTCCAACTGGGATGTTGAATTACCTCAAATTGTTCCCCTCAAAACAAACCACAAGTATTGTAGGTACAAAAACATAAAGAATCTCATCATGATTTATTAGTTTGTGTTTTGACTGATAAAGTCATTTAGGGTTTATTCTTTGCTCAAGTGTTCGATTGGAGTGTATTTAGAATTGTTATGATCAATGATTGTTTATGCAGTTTTTTGGAGAGCTTAATGGCACCTGAAGTGGAATATACAGTGGCCATTACGGCTTTGTGGGCGATTGAATTTGTATATAGGGAGAGTTTTGCGGTGTGCTTGGAAGTTGGAGCCAAGACTCCACCGGAGCTGAAGGAGACTTGCCAAAGATGGGGAAATGACAAATTTGGTGAGTATTGCAACTTCCTTGAGGAGACCGCCAACCGGCATCTTCAGAATGCTTCGGATGATGTGGTTAGCAAAGCCGAAGTTACGTTGCTGCGTGTGCTCGAACATGAGGTCGACTTTTGGAACATGAGTCGCGGGGAGACCTAAGACGTTACAGTGCTCTCTCTTGGCTTTGCATGCTTGTCTTGTGTAAAGGAACAAGCTAGCTACTTTGTAGTTAATGTTAATAAATGTTGTTAATTTAGGCTTTTCTGATGGTTTTGTTGCTAGATTATGCTATTATGGGTGGTTGTAGTCTTGTTATAATGTTATGGACAATGATACTACAGCTATTAGTTGTGGCCAAAGCTTACAAAAGTTTATAAACAGAGTTGCACCAGAGCTTAGTGATACCTTAATTTCCTACCAAAACCTATGGACTCTCTTGGAACAACTTGACACTTGGTACACAAAAACAGGTCTTCACCTCCCTTTCCTTGGAGATTCCTGCAATATATATTTAAAGAGAAGCTAATAGTAATAAAATGACAGCTCTATTCCATTCCTGGCCTTCCAGATTTAGAAGAAAAGTTGGAGCACAACTTGACAAAATCTATCAGCCATTCTGCTCAAATTATGCACTACAATAAGATGCTTAGGGGGCTTGCTAACCACATGTGCTTACTGGAAACATAGTGAGACAAAGCATGCTCCACATTCTCCCAACTTAAATTGCACCTACTACAACCCAACTTAATTTTCCTTGAATGAAAAT
The DNA here is from genome assembly GCA_036897485.1 of Pelargonium nanum. Lineage (NCBI taxonomy): Eukaryota > Viridiplantae > Streptophyta > Magnoliopsida > Geraniales > Geraniaceae > Pelargonium > Pelargonium nanum. Next base: position 15,027 of record JAYMTF010002782.1, on the reverse strand, counting down.
AGGGATTCTATTACTCAAAAGTAGAGCTAACAAAGTTGAGAGTTATTACAATTTGTTCCCTAAGTGGACATGGGCTATTCTATTTTTTTAACAAACAACATTTTGCCATGTTTAATGTCCACTATAGTGGGACTTGTTTAATGTCCACTATAGTGGGACTTGTTTAATGTCTACTATAGTAAACATGTCCACTATAGTAGTATTGCAGTCCGTTCTATTTTTCTCTAAACAAAACAAAATTTCGGATGACTTTCAAAAAAGACATGTTCAATGTCCACTGTAGTAATACTGCAGTCCGTTCTACTCGAGTTTGTATGCATACTATGTTGTTGGATGCTCCTGAAAAGATACATGAAATCAGTTAAATACAAATATTTTTTACATTATTCTGAAAGATAAATTTACAGGCTGATAATATAGTTTTTGCTTATGAATAGTGGCACCTTTTGAGGTTATAGGAGAACAAGTGAACAACAACGTCCTCTACCGGTCCTTTCTTTGTCTACAAGTTTCCACCCAATTCCAACTTCATTAGCTGAAAAGGCTCCATCCCAGTTATCTTTGAATATTCTTTTGGTTTTCCCTTCTCGCCATACTTCTTATAAAAAATATTCTCTTCTTTTGCAAAGGCTTATCCAAACTCAAGATGATGGAGGTTTAGATTTTTGGTTAAGAGCAAATTTTGGTGACCATATTTAGATACAAGAAATTGTAAATCATACTGTCAGGATTGTAACCACTAAGGGTGGCGCAGTTGGTTATTCTAGTTGTGTGAATGGGATGAGGTCTCAGGATCGATTCCCACTCAACACATCCTTGGTGGTGGTGGTATAAGAGACCACTTTGGTGCAGTAAGGTGCCAAAAGCCCTAGGCTAGGGTTAAGAGGCTTTGTCTCTTTTCTGAACACTATTGATTTCTTATATATATATATGTCTTTAGGCCGTTGCAAGATAGGATTTCAACACCTTTCTGTATAAAAAAAAAAATTGTCAGGATTGTGATGATTTTTTTAAATTGACTGGCCAACAATACTATACCGAAATTCTTTATTTTCTCAAGTCCGAGTCATCTTCGCCCTTTAGATCAAGAGAGAACATTGTTTATTATCCGGTGAATACTTTTATAGCACCCTAATTTGGACTACCATAATTTTGCCAAATGTCCATCCAAAAAAGATGAGAATACTTGGGCATATTGAACAAATCCATACTATCTATGTTAAAATTGGTGAGTTAGCATTCGGTGATGCCACATCACCAACTTCTACGATTTCAAGCATTCTCCTTCACTGTTCTTTCATATTCCATAAAATTGTGTGAATTAACTAATAATAATAGTTATTAACATTGCATATAACAATATCTAATATAGAATCGTGTAAATTTAATAGATAAATGCTTCATATATATACAATGATCTAATTCATTTAGCTAATAGTGACAGAGTAGTTGAAAAATCACAAACCATATCTTCTTCCTGTCTTTATAGGTAAAAGACTCAATTTGGTCCAAGAACTTTGATGTTTTGATCCAATTTGGTTCCTAACATTTTTTTAACCAAAAATAGTTCTTGAACTTTTGTGTTTCGCCCCGATTTAGTTACTGAACTTTGTTTTGACCCAAAATGGTCTCTGAAATTTCAAATATTGACCCAATTTAACATTTGAAATTTTGATATAACCAATTAATTTGTGTAAATACTCTATAACAAAATGATTAACCGATTAATTTTTTAAGAGTTCGAGAGTGTGAACAAAAAATTACGTTTTTTTTTTGTTTGTGGCCTAAAATAACACTTGAATTTGGTTTTGACCACATACTTGTTGGAATTGGAAAACTAGCACCCATTTAATTTCTTTTATTTTTTAATTGGACCAGATACTTGTCAGTTCCATAGTTTGGACCACAATGAATACATTTTCCCGTACTCTAGATTGGATCATATATTGCGAGCATATGAGGCGAGGTTCTACCATCTCGGTCATGGAGCTGAATGGACACCTTACAACGGCCCTATTGTCAAAGTGAATCCCGTAACTAAGCGTGTAAATGATAGACCCAAAGCTACCATAATTCATAAAGAGATGGACGACCGGGAAAATATACTGAAAGGTTCAACTCAACCGAGAAAATGTAGTGTATGTCGTCAACAAATACATGCTAAAAATCGTTGCCTGTCCATGACAAATCAAGCCGGTCCAAGTGATATTTAAATTTCTACCTTTTGCAATTTTTTTGTTCAGTTTCTATATGTACCTGTGATTTCATTCTCGTACTCAATCAAAATTCTCTACTTTCACTAATTTTTCAATTTTTGCAACCCGTGGCATAATTTGTAATTAAATTTGAAATGTCGGAAAATTTTATTTTTGGTGCGGCTGCAACCGTTGTCGCTTGCTACATCCAAATGCCGTTTTCGCTGCAGCCGTTGTCAGTGCCTGCAGCAAGTGGCACGAATTGTAATTCTTTTGAACTATATGTAAATTCACAATTTGTTGTTCCACATTTAAAAAAAATCACCCGCCGACCTTAGCGCCAATCAAAAAATTAAAAAGAAAAAAACGGGGGCTAATTTTCCAATTCAAGTGTTATTTAAGTGAAAAATGTTGATCCATGATAGTAGTTGGATAAAGTTTCCGTATTGGGGTTTTGCCCGCCCAGACTCCTTATATCAGTCCATCTAGAAAGTCGAAGCCATTTTCAAAATTGAAATTCGTATTTCCTGTCATTCAAAATTTGGCTCAACACACTCACTCGAAGTCGAAGCCATTTTCAAAATCAAAATCCACCCATCGTCTTCTTTCCCAATTTCTCGATTTCACCACCAACATCAGTGAAGCTACATCTAATAAACCCTACATTTTCCCAAATTTTTGCCACCAATGGACAGCTCCGACTCCTCTCCTCCTCTCCCTCTCCCTCTCGCACCAACCACTACTCCTCCCCTTTCTTCATCGGTACGCCTCTCTTTCTCTCGATCTATTTCCTTTCAATTCTTTTTTTTTAAAATGTTAGGTTTTTGTTTTCTTCGCAGAGAAAGGAAAACGTGACGCCTATCGGCTCCAAGATTGCTGTACGTTCATTTCTAGTTTATCTTTAAATTCACTTGGTTCACTTACCTGTTACGGTTTCTGGCCAGTTATTCAATTTTTGGAGTTGAAAGATAATTAAGCTTTTAGATCTTTGGTTATCATGGTCCTGGGATCGAAATGTTTAACAGCACAAATTCTAGTTTTATTCATGTAGCTGTATGTATATATTTACAATTACTACATCCCTCAGCAATACTGGTCTTAGATCGAAAGAGTTGTTTTCTTGCAATGACCCTCAATTTTCCCTACCACTAAATAAGAATGTTTGTCGCTCTTCAAATGTTAGCTTGCTTGTTGATGGTAGTGGTAATGTTCTCCCAAATGACATGTTTTCAATTAATAATGGGACTCCTTCAGTAACGTTCTTAATGTTTGTTGATTTGTTTATGTTGCTATCAGGAATTAAATGAATCGAGGACAAAATTACTTACTAGAATTCAAGGGTTGAAACAGGTGAAGTTATATGAGACTTGTCTGCAATATTTCCTTCACCATGAAATGAGTTTTTATTTTATTTTAATCCTTACACTTTGTTGCATTTCATTAGGATTTGCAAAGTTGGAGATCTAAGTTAGACACTCAAGTGAAGGTCTATCGAGATGTAAGTCTTCGGTTAGTTTTCATATGATATAAAGTAATCTTATTGTCCAATTTGAGGTGGAATCGGGTATTCTAGCTTGTATAAGACTGAACTAGACATAAAATTTGGCATTTAGTTTTGCCTATTTCTATTTAGAGTTATACTCTTTCTCATATCATTGTTAACATTCCCTATTGCTAGGTTGGGTTTGTGCATTTTATATGTTACTGTCCATTTCTTAACAAGTATAATTTTAAGGCTATTCACACAAACTATAACTCCCTCCGTCCCAAAAACTTGTCCACTTTCTCTTAAAAAAAAACTTTTCCCAAAATAATTGTTCACTTCCTATTTTGTTTAGTTAGTTATGTATGAATTACCAATAATATCTATAAGATAATTCGGTTGGAATAAAACTCTCACTCCTATCCTGTCTTTTCCTTGCTGGAAATATATATTAATATTCATTTACTAACTTGGGAATGATGAAATGAGTATAATTGGAAAGTATGATGCACTTTTACATTGAAATTCTAAAATGACACTTATTTTGAAACGGAGGTAGTTGTTTATATCTTTATTTTCTTTTGTATTGAAGTTATGTTGAGATCCCTAAACCTAGATAGGTTGCGTGATCAACGTATTATTTGCAATGTTACCCCAACATGAGATCTTTAGTGCCTACCATTTGAAGTTGTGGCCTTGATGAGGGACAACCAATATTATTCAGTATTTGTTTTTATTATTATTATTTTGTTGTAGTTACATAACTGTTTTAGGATAAGATTTGATTAGGGGTTGGTTGTGTTTGGTCTGAGATTAGTTTTGATGATATTTGAAATAAAATTCAGACTACATCCCTCATCTTTTCTTCTAACTTCCTTGATCCTTTTTTCTGTCTTGTTCATTCTCTTAAATTCTTTCTTCATTCTTCTTAAGTTCTTTCTTCTTTCTATTCAAGCCTAGTTGGTGTGTCTGGTTGTGAACAATATAAGCTAGTAAGATGATTTTTCTGAAGCTATATCAATTCTGATAATTACCAAAGTAGCATGCTGAGGAAAGTTAGGATCTATCTATCTTGGTAAAATATTTTATGTAGTGTTTCTTCCCATTACCTAATGTTCGATATGACATACAAATCAGTGCAAAGGAAAATGTTTCTAGTTTCCAAACGCATGTCTCTCAACACTACATACTTTCCCATCCCTATTCTTTTTCATGTCGTAAAACACTGTTGGGATTCTCTCTCATGGTCACCACAAAAAATGCTGCCTTTTTTACTTCCTCTACTCATCAATGGTCCCTAGGTCAATTCCTAGACAAAATGCATGAATCACTTTTGTTTACTCCCTCACTCCCTGTTTGCCCAATCTTTCTTTTCCATTGCATTCAGCCATTAAATTGTTTCCAGAGTTTGGCAACAATGCGATCTTCATAATGATAGTTTGGGTTTGTTATGGGATGAGATTTTTGTAGTGTCATAGAAGTTGCTTTTCTTTGCATTTTAAAAATGGGATTGTAGTTGAAACAAGTTCTATCTCATCTATACATAGGCTTTAAATTTCAATTGTTAGCTACAGTGGCTAAGCCATATCTTCACTGGAATTACATGCTAAGACTTAATTAGATCTAATAGCTTTTCCTTGCCCTAAATTTTAATTGATTTTTTTTAAGACAAGTCATCAGAGGATAACTTGTGTGGACTGATTTAGTTGGGGTGCATGTGATGTTAGAATACATTTGTTACATGCTGTACCTGATTAGCTCAATGCCAATCCCGCTGCATGTTTTATCATCCAGTTTTGTGAACCGGAATGGATCTTTGTGAATAGAACTACTGAAGTCTTCATTTATAGGTCTCTTTTCTCACAAAGACTAATCCCTAAGACCAGGCCAAAATGTGCTGCAAAGACAAATCGTAACCCTTAGAACAAAATCTTTGGTGGAAGGACAAATTAATCTGATCCCTCAATTTTAGAATTTTGTGGTGTTAACTACTTTATAGCGTATTAATGTGTATAATTAAACTGTTTCTTTTGGTAACAAATTATGGTAGTACAAACACTTTGGCAGTTTGACATACCCACGAGAATGATTTACCACAAAAATTCATGTGTAAAATCTTTATCTTCTTTGCAACAGTAAATTACACATCGTTTGTCTGAGTTTGTTTGGTTTGTCCTACTAGCTAAATATGAACAGATTAGGGCCTGTTTAGAAGTAGAAAACATTTCTGTTTTCCCTTCTGTAGATTTTGTTTTGGTGGAAAAATTAGAGAAAGTTCTACTGTCCACATAAAATTCTACTGCTTGGCATTTGGCAATTAATTGATTATAGAAATGAGTACTAATCGTACAAATTATTGTGTATTGTAAAGTCCACTCAAAATAGTTTGTACTAATTACTTCTTTCTAACATTTATGGATTACTTTGTTCTCCCTTTTCTAAGCTCACATGGGCGCTGGAGCTGGCCTAGCTCATTTTCCTGCCGCTTTCCCTTTCTCCCTCTCTTTCCTTTAGCTCATTCAAGAGCAATTATACAGAGACGAAAACCTTCCTTTCCTCCAACTTCTCACTTCTACTCTGCCCAGACCTGAAATCCATATTGACACCATGGCTGAGCCCCTCATATTTATTTGGCAATTACATCATTGGACACATTGTCTTGATCCCTCATTTTCTCTAATCTGCTTATGAGTTCAATCCAGTGCTGGACTGTCCAGAACACATACACACATAGCCACCTTGGTTATGATCTCGACCACCACAGCCATATGGTGTTGCTCATCTCTCTTCCCTTTCTCTCTCATTCTTCTACATTCTACCCAAAGCAACCCTTCAATTCAAATTTTTATTTGAAAAAGCAAGTTTTCCAAACTGAAAACATCTGGAATGCAGTTCTCATTTTCATTGAGTTTCGGGAAATTGGAATTTTCAGTTTTCCAACTATTTTCCAGTTCTCTGTTTAGGAAAATTGTGCAGCTGAACATGATTTCCAGTTTTCTTGGAGAAGTGGTGGAAAATGGAAAATTTTCCACATGGAATTCCTGTTTGTGCAAATGTGCCATTCCCTTAAGTTTTTGAACTTTCTGCAAGTTGTCATTGCTCTAAATTTTATGTGTATTTTGGTTGATGCAGGAACTGTCAGACCTCAAGAAATCACTCAATGTTGAAGTGGATCAACTTCGACTAGTAAGTGGCATACTGGCACTCCATTGATATCCTTGTCAATTTGATTTTTTTTGCCAGTCTTAAGTTATCGTTATTTAACTGAAATTAGGAATTTCAAGACCTGAGGACCACTCTTCATCAGCAACAGGAGGATGTTACTGCTAGCCTGAGAAATTTGGGGGTGAGAACTGAGTAGTCTTAACTCATTAAACATTACTGTGCTTCCTATTCCTATTTTGCTCGTAATAGATGATTGAGTCTTTATAAACATTTGCAGCTTAAGGATGTCTCAGGTGATGCCAAAAAGTCACAGGATTTGAAGGCTGAAGGAAATGTAGAGGAAGAACAGGCTTCACCGAACGAGGATGTGGTTAAGGAGACTGAAATCTAAAGAGGAAGTGCTCTCTGTATTTGTGATTCTTGCCTATGTTAATTTATGCGGGTCTTGTACAAGGTACAACTATCTTGATTTTATTATGTGGATTCAATTAAACAATCTGTCTTTGTTGGGTAGTATCTATCGCAATATTGATGTCGTTAAAACATCTGGATCGGTCAAATTAGTCCACAAATTAACTTGAAAGGGTATGACTAAAAATTAATGTGATGTCATGATAAATGGTTTGACTTAAGATATTAAATCATAATTTAGTTGATTCATATTCTTTATTCTCGTATAAAAGGAGCTACGAATCTATGAAAAGAAGGTTTTGGTTTAGACTTATCTGTCAATGTGGTCATGATTATTAAATTTTTTGTATCCAGTGGGTTGTTTTACTCCCACATATTCACCTAAATGTGTATAAGTACATTTTATGTAGTGACATGATGTAATTGTCTTGGTTTATGTGCCTTTTTAAGAAGAGGTCACAGTTGAAGCCAAGGAAAGACAAGAGTCATGTCAATCATGAGAGAATCAATATCCTAGTATCCCATATGTATCTTAAAAAATAAGAGCTGACTCCGTACGAGAAAATGTATATGAGATGGCAAAAGATTCTGCTTAGTATTAAAATGATTATATACAAGGCAGCTGAAAAAACTACAAATGCATTCTATTGTCTATTGCACAACTTAGCCAGCTTGTTTTTGGGAATATATTTTGCACGTAACTAAATTTTGGAAAGTTAGTGTTGTGTATTTTATCTTCCGCTTTGATTCTTCAACTGTGAGAACACAGTTGAAAGTGTTTCCGAGTCAGTAGTTTCGTCCAATTGTCCCGCGGCTTCCTCTTGGTCAGCTATTTGTATACTACTAGTAGGTTGAGAAGTAGTAGCAGCTCCCTTGGGACTCCCTTGCTGCACTTGGCAAGCAAACTCAAGGTTCCACAACACATCTCCCATGGAAGGACGCTCTGGTCCACTATCAGACAAGCACTTGTCTGCTGTATCCACGAACTTCTTTAAGCACTCGGGTTTTATAGTCCCTTTGAGAAGTGGGTCAATTAGGTCATCTAGACACCCTTTTCTCTTGCAATGTAGAACCCAATCTGCAAGACTAACTTGTTCCTTGGGTAGGCTTGGATTTAGCGCTGGCCTTGCACACAAGACTTCGAACAAGACTACTCCGAACGAGTAGACATCTGATTTTTCTGTAAGTTGCTGCCTTCGGAAGTACTCAGGATCCAAGTACCCAAAACTTCCCTTCACCATTGTACTAACATGCGTTTGATTTAGATTGGGTCCTGTTTTGGATAACCCGAAATCAGAAACTTTGGCGATCCATTTGTCATCTAATAAAATGTTGGTGGTCTTCACATCTCTGTGAATTATGGTATATTTTGCGCCGGTGTGAAGATAATGAAGTCCCCTCGCAGCTCCAATACATATGTCCAACCTTTGGGTCCATGTTAAGGGAGGCTTGTTGCTCTTATACAAATGCTCTCTCAGAGTTCCATTCGACATGTAATCGTACACCAAAATCATCTCCCCCTCTTCTTCGCAAAACCCTATCAAAGACACCAAATGCTTGTGTCTCAGCTTGGAAAGCATCTCAATTTCGGTCTGGAACTCGTGAACCCCTTGCTCGGAAGACGGGTTGGATCTCTTGATTGCTACCATTGTCTTTTTGTCAACCACTCCTTTGTACACCTTTCCGAAACCTCCAACTCCTATCACATTCGACTCGTGAAAGTTCTTGGTACCACTCTTGATCTCCGCCAACGAAAAATGGCGACAAAGGCCTTGAGCAAGAGTAGAAAGATGGCTGCTACCAACAGTTTTGCCACCAGAAACTGTTGATTTTGTCGTTGTTTTGGAGTGGCCGTAAACGGGCAACCAAGCAGACCCGCCAGTGCTACCTCCCCCCGAAGCCCTCTTCTTCTTGTTGACAACAATGAAGGCTACAAGCGCGACAATAGTAAATCCAGCAGCGCCACCAGCAACACCACCTATTATCAATCGGGTATGACCAGCGGATTGTTTAGAAAATTCCCTTGAGGATTCAGCCTGAGCCTCAGCTTCAGCCTTGAGAAGCATATCGGATGGATCAGGATTCGGGCCAGCCAAGTTGCGGTTTTCGTCGCTAACCTTAAAAATCTCCAATCCATTGAGAAAAGAATCCATGTACTCAGGCTGCATATCCTTAGAAGGATGCAATGCCAACCACAATACTTCATCGCCGAGTTGGTCCGGAACAGGTACAACATAGTCCTTGTAAATTGCTGCACCTCGACCACCAGACCAAGCCATCACATCAGCAGCCTCCTCAGCCGTTTGATTGTTAATGTATATATTAAACACCCTCTGATTGATCTTGTACACTTGGTAATCACAAAAATGGCACCTCACAAGGTAGCTAAAGTTGTAGTGAACTTGGAAGGCCCAGGTCAGATTAAAGCGTATATTTAAGTTGGCATGAGCACCCATTGATCTTGAAGTCCTGTAAACGTCCAGAGGGGCAATTTCCTCGGAAACTAGCTTCGAATACCTAACAGATACATTGTTCTTTTTGGCGTCTGAGGTGACACCATAGCCAGAGCCGTATAGGTAAGGCATGTCATCGTACCATGTCCTGTTGAGCTTGTCGGAAGAGGCGGAAATGAAACTTCCACCCACGTTGAGCCTGTACATTGTCTCCAAGGAGTTGGTGGTGATGTCGATGTCTTGGTCGATGCCCACTGCTTTCGCAGGGTGGAATATTTCCGGCATGGGGATCACTTCAATGCCGTTGACGAAAGCAAATGTGTTGTTGTGATGAGAAGAAGGCGTGAAAGTTATTTCTAGCTTCCCCGATTCGACTGGGGTGATTGAAAACTCGTGCACAATGTAGGCTAGAGTGAGAGCCTTCGCGGTGAGGGAGGCACTGAAATTGCTAAGGAGCGTGAACCCATTTGCGTTGACGGCAAAATAAGAGTTGTCGGATTTGAAAGAGGCGTAGCTAGAGGGGTAGAAATGTAGGCGGAGCCAAAGGCGGGTCTTGGAGGAGACCGGGACGTTGTAGCTAGCTTTGGACGTGAAAATTCTTGCGGACATGTATGGAACAACAGAAGGTAGAGAAGGATCTTGTACATCCGCACTAACTTCTTTCGATGATTTTTCTGAGTCTGCTAGGAATTTGGAGTCAGCCTCCCAATTCCGACCATCCGAGTCTTTCTCTGCGCTCGATGCACCGCATGATATAACGTAAGAAACAGAGTCCGAACCTTCCTTTTCTTCGCATGCAACAGGAATAATGTTTGTGCACAGACACATCAAAATTAGAGGAAACAACATGCGGGTTTTATAGGACATTACATGAATTTGACAATCAAGAGTAACAACTTTGGTTGATTTTGATTCAACGAAATGGATCCAAAATGGTCGATTTCTTGGACCAATCTTGCTACTAATTGTTGCAACCAAGAAACTTACAACATTGATGTTGTTTCTTAGAGGAAAATTCAGGAGCTGGGACAAAGTTGAAGGTAATTAGAAAAATCTAATTTCGAAATCTTTCACATTTTTTTTCTCTGAAGCCGTGATTGTTGGGAGTTGGTGTTGATGGTGGAAGTAACCTCAAGAATTGATTGGAGGTTGTTAAATTGCATCCATAGTCAGTCAAGTCATTTGTGGGGCTAAAAATGTGATGCTTGTGTTCGTTAATAACAAATTTTCACCATTTAAATTGTTTTCTAATTTATTTTTTATGGGGAACTAATTAGTTTATTAGAGTTATATATTTTGTCAAAATTTGCAAAAGTTCTATTTGATTTAAAAGGGGAAATCATTTTTTATTATTATTTACTGACTAAGCACATTCACTGAAAACCAATGGTTACTAGTAGACATGAAAAGCTCGAATGAAATAATCTTCAAAACCCGCTTCGATGGAATGGAAACAAACAAAGATAGGATATTCTCAAAATGAGGACATATTATGGGAGTAGGAGAATACGATATCCTAGTTTCCGGGGTGGTAGACCTGACAATACAATTTGGAGAAGGAAAGCGGCCGTGGAAATGACAACTCCATTCACGAAGGTCGATACGCTATCACCTTTTGACATGATAGTAGGAAAATCGGTCTTGAACGAGGTGAACATCACAATACACGCTAAATATCTTCTCTTGAGTTGGCCAACTTTCCGAGGAATCAGTCAGCTATGAAACATCCATGCAGAGGCGAGCAAAATCAATTGTGGAGTATAGTGCGACCAAGTACTCCCACACTTCTCGAGCAGTGTCAAAGATAGTAAAGTGGGTTTACATAGAAATCATGCAAGTGTTGCGGATCTAGGTCATGATTAGGTGATTTTTGTTGTCCTGGTTTTCATAGCGTTTGTCAAAAGGCTTCATATGTCCCATATTTCTTTTTCGATTAAGTGATGAAGCCCGTGACGTAACACCATAATTTTCTGTCCCTAAAAAAGCTAGTCATTTTCTGATCACACAGAACAAAATTCAAATCATCAAACAGAACACTCTAGATAACTAGAGTTGTTCATGTGTTTTTTTATCGGTTGAGCTACACAACAAGAGGTAGCTCTCCCTTATTAACTCAAATCTCCACCCCATGCCGTTGGCAAAGAGGTTCCAATCCAAGACCTCAAAAAGAATCTAAAGCGCTTAAACCGCTTGACCCAACATGCCTTGATATGTGTTTTGATTTCCATATATTTATTCATTTCCAGAGCACCAACCTGGGTTTTGTGTAACAAGTCAAAACCTTTAAATCCACTCAAAACTATCCATCATAATTTAAGGAAGAAAACTAAGAAAAGAATAGCAAGTACATCAAGACTTGTTAAAGGAGTTTGTCATAACCTTCACATGTTCATAAAACTCTCAGTAACTGCCCAATGTAGCAAAGCTTTGATAAGGCTTAAGAAACAATAAAAAGTTCTTCCCAAAATAAAAATAAAAATAAAAATAAAATCACAAGACTTCTCCGTCAAACTTAAGCTCACATTTCTTTGAGTCTCTTTCCAAGGATGCTAATTTTTGTTTAAAAGCACCCTTTATTTCCTCGCTTAAACAATCCCGACAAGTTATTGTCACATTCTCCAAAACCGTAGAATTCTTCAGCACATACGTCACAAACTCCACATCACCACAAGACAAGTTTTTGTCATTATAACGGCGAAATGCCCGATAGAAACACAAGGTTTTGAGAAGAGACAAACAATTTGAAGAACTCAGTTCAGCCCATGCTTCATCCCCAAGAAAGACAGTACCATTATAATGACGTTGATCATAACGAAGGGTAAGATGTTGTAAATACAGAAGCTTTTGAAGTAAAGACAATGCCATTTTACAAACACAACAAAAATCATCAAGCTCCAATTGGACTAAATTGTGAAATACTGGAAAATCTTCAAAAGAAGCTTCATGTATAGCCTGTACAATGAAATAAAAATAACTAGTCAATATAAATTGTTCAACATAGTATTTGTTAATCCAAAATCTACCTAAATTGTAATTAGGCACGAAAAAATCAAACATGATAAGCAACAATAAATAAATAAAACTTGTCCTTACCCATACGGTAATCTGCTTGAGTTCTAAAACTTGAACATTGTACAGGGCCTTGAGGGAATCTTCAACCATATGAAAAATTTCAACTTCCTCAATATATCCAAAATCAAAATTTAAATCAACAACTGCTTGAAGCAAATTGTCTAGGTTCTTGAGAAAAATATTGCCTTCGGGTACAAATAGCTTAAGATTAAGATACTCAAGAGAAGGAGCGTCTACCCAAAGCTTTATAGGAATTTCATAAAAAAAATGTAAGTGAGGTAATCACATAGTTACTAAATTCTTCAGAAACGATAATTACTCTCAAAACCAAGTTCTCAAGAATAGGGCAACCAGAAAAGAGATTGTTAAAAGAGTGCTGATTTTCAAATCTAACCAGCAGCAGATGCAGAACCTTAAGGTTTGAAAAATGAATGGACGAAGGAGCATTAATAACCATGTCATTATTGAGTTTCAGTACCACTAAATTCCTGCAAGAGGAAATGGTACAAGGAAATACAAAACGAAACCTGTCAGCGGTCAAGTAAATATCAATTTCTTCAACACGACTTGACATGACAGCAAGAACCCAAGAATTGACACGTATTGAGCGGAAAGGTGAATACAATTTGAGGCGGAACTTTTTTATGCGCAAATCTTTGTCACGCCGAGTGAAAATTTTGCTCACAAAATTGGCAAAGTTCACAACAGAACGAGTAGCTTGTTGTATTTGTAAATTGGATTGTAATTCAGATATGTCAATGTAACACTCCAAGTCAAGATTATAGACCACAGTCCAAACATGTTGCCACCTTTTTGAAAGAACAGAAGTGGATGCAGCAAGTTTTGTAGGAAGTAATGAGAGAATCTCAGACAGGACAAAATTCGGTAAATCGCTAATCTTATCCATTAATGCCCAATATTGTTCTTGTTTTGCATCAACTTCAAAAATCCCCAAGTCTAAGTCTTGTTTAGCTTTGGCAAACGTTGCGCAGCAAAGCCAATAATTAACTGCATAATCAGTAAAAACAAATTTATCTTAACAATGTAATCAACTATGAACTCTCTCCAAACAGGTTTACACTAATCCAAATTAACCTAAATAAGAACAAGTAATAGCACACCACGGCAGCATTTATGTTGACTTAGACTTGGGATGCTAATGAGCCTATGCCATCTAGAAATAACAAGTTCAAATTTGAAGCACCAACATTGACATGATAACAAAACATGCATCTTGGGAAAAACCTGAATGCCAACTAGCATAATTTAACTCGAGTTTTGGACATTGGACTACAAATGTTTGTTTAGAGTTTATGGATCCGGGCGGCCATTCCGCAATCCCAAATTCATTGAGACACGGATATAAATGTTAATTCGTGACGTGTAAAATTATTATAGGCATGACCGAGTCTCAGCCATTTACAGATATGATTCTTAATTTTTATCTCTATATAACCCTTTAACAAGTACAACACTTACTGCAGATTCAATCCATTGTATAAAGAAATCCTAAAATTAAAACTCCATGGGAAGCAATTGAACCCATTGTAGTTACAATAAATTAACCCCCAAAATTTATATATGTAAATTAATAAAAGTAAAGCGATAACAGCAAATGATGTTGAAATTGATAAAAGCAATTAGTCATAGGATTGAGAGGAAGGAAGAAGAGTATAAAACCAGTGAGTGAGAGAGCGCTTACCGGCGGTTGAAGGAGGTGGCAGAGTCGGCGGTTGATGTTGAAATTGATAAAAGCAATTAGTCATAACAAAAATTAAAAATTGAATCTCTAGTCACACAAATATTGAATTAAGATAGTAACTCGGTATACCACAAACATAACATATAAATTTCAATAAGCTTTACAAACACAACACATCAATTTCAATTCAACAAATTTTATAAAATAATCATAGATACTCCAAATAAAAATTTAAAACAATTATCTAAATATTAATCATGTAAATATGTAAAACAATTAACTTAACTATTCTATTTATAAGTTAGACTCACATATATAAATTACATATGTATAACTTATGCGAATTTCGGGTTTTCCCCATGGGGATTCATTTACACCCGTCCCCGTTCCCCGCATGGGGATTATTGTATTCCCCATCCCCATCCCCATTACCCGCTTAAGCGGGGATTCACCGCCCCACACGGGGCGGGTATTTGCGGGTTGCGGGTTTTCCCCACGTCATGACCATCCCTAAGTTTACGTCTTTCTTTATTTTAAAAGTAAATA
>JAYMTF010002781.1:0-17083 GCA_036897485.1 Pelargonium nanum | reverse complement strand
TTAAAATTAAAAGGAAGAGGATTCACACATGTATTTTATTTACATGTATTTTCACATGTATTTGGTATACTAGTAAAAATACTTAGGGTAGAAAATGGATCTATTTTAATAACATAATATATTTACTACATTTATCGATTTAAAGGAGTAAAACTTATATTTACGATTTTTAGTGCTTAAACCTTGATGAGTTATGTACTATCAAGTTATAAAAACTTATTATAATACATCAAATCTCACGAAAAAATTATACGATTTTTTTATGAACTTTAATAAAAGATGTACAAAATATTAATATTTGTAATGAAATCATTAGAATATTGAAACTTCTCCATTATCTACCCTAAACATTTTCATTATCTACCCTAAACATTTTCAAATACATGTAAAAGTCCATGGAAAAATTATACATGAAAAAATACTTTTCCAAATTAAAATACTCTTAGTATATCTTGGGAGTATAAGAGACTTAATACACATACACTTCCACCAATTATTCATAAAACTTTTCTTTGAATGTCCATTATTTCAATTAATGTGTCACATTCAAACTTTACTATGGGAAAAAACACAATGCAAAAAATTGTTCTACTAAAGAAAAAAAAGTACATTGTTGTTTTTTATTCGACACCGATTTAAAACCTTCTTGTTAAAATAATCTTATACATTAATGAGAAAAACTTTTGTATAGGAAAAAGGTACAATGCGTATTATTGACTCTCCTTGCCAATAATATCATTCAATATTTTGAATTAGTCGACAAACTCCATTATTAGGAACCAATTTTTCAAATATTAGGAAGTATGTTTTTGAATATATTTGTTTGATTGTCACTTGAACGAATTTATTGAATATTTATATTGTTGATACTAGAAGTATTTGTGAAATGTATTTTCTGTATGTATTTGCTTGAGTATCAATTACAGGTGAGACCTTTATTTATAGGCTTTACAATAAAATAAAAATATCAAAAGTAAGTGTTGTAGATGCCAAATTTGTGAAGCTTCTAGAGGAAGGTTTGGAGAGCAGGTTGGAGGAAAAGAAATAGACTTGGGGAAGAAGAAATGAAGGTGATGATGTCATGGTGCTGAGGTCATGACTGTGATGTCATTTAACATATATCACCATTCTCTTGAGAGATCGTGAATGAAATATGGTTCGATCCCTCTATCATTTTTACTTTTCTTTCAATTGAGCGATACATGCAAAACTATATTGATGTAATTAAAAACGTCAGACTTAGATTATTAAAAGACAAAACAATATTCTTTTTGAATGTGTTGAATCATAGATAAAAAGTTTAAACTCGCTATATTCCTTTCTTAAACAAAAAGATTTTTCCTTATTATTATTTTGCAGTCATCAATTAACTCTAAAGAGTACAAACTTTTGGTTGCACATGAAAAACAGACCCATTATTTTACATAAATAATGATTTATTCCATAAACATAAATGAAATGAAATGACTTGGTCCAACTCTATTTTAGTCACGACATGGATAGACAACATAAGTAGGTATGTTGGAACCTTTGCACCCGTTAAAATCGCAGCCGACAGATGCTGCTGTGTAAGCACCCATTTTTGGAAACATCAGCCAGTCGCCAACCTCCAGCTCAGGTAATTGGTAATCAGTCAACACAAGGTCAGCGGAGTCGCACGTTGGACCAAACACGGTGGAAGCAAATGTTGACAGTCCTACATGCATGGGATTCACACAGTTGGATGAACATGCCAAAGGCACGCATGTTAAAGATGCAAAATCGCACATCCTCGGATTCATGGACCCATAGATCCCGTCGTTTATCCAATACTCTCTCACTCCTCCCCTCACTCGTTTTCCAATAACATTGGCGACCAATGTAAATGCTGACGCCGCAAAGTATCTACCCGGCTCGGCTATAATTTCCAACGCTCCGTCATTAGGAAAATGAGTTTTGATGGCGTCTTTCACCGCAAAGCACGCGTCGTCAAATAGCGACGCTGGTCTAGTGGAGAAGCCTCCACCAATGTTGAGCACATACATTGGCGGCATGCCCAGCATCAAAGCCGCGTCAAAAACCGATCTTGCTGCAGCTATAGCTTTCTCGTAGTTTGAACAGTTCTTGGTATCGCTTCCAACATGGAAAGACACGCCAATAACCGAGAGCTTAGCGGCTTGAGCTGCTTGGAATAGCGGGACTATTTCCTCCTGAAACGCACCGTATTTGGAGCCCAATGTGAACCGCGCTCCGTCCTCGTCCGGAGCCTTGATTCGAATCACCAAATCACATTTCGGATGCCATTTCGGATGCCATTTCTGTATCTTGCGCACTTCATCAACAGAATCAAAAGTCGTTACGTTAACACCGACACTAGCAGCGTACCTGATGTGAGACTCCGGTTTGCATGGGTTCGCGTATATGATTCGGTCCGGTGAGACTCCAAGAGCCAACACAGACTCCATCTCGGCCTGAGTTGCGCAGTCAAAGCTCGCGCCCAGAGCCGCCAAGGCGCCGAGGAAACAAGGATTAGGGTTACACTTGACAGCATAAAAAGGTTGAACCTGAGGAATGTTATGGGCCCAGTTGTCAAAGAGAGTCGCGACAGTGCCTAAATCAAGCACGTAAAATGGTTCATTGTCGTTTCGGTGTTGGTGCTTTGAAATGGAGTGCACAGCATCGGCGAGGATATGGTGCGGTGACACTGGGATTGCCTTGTCTCTCACTCCCGGTGCGTCCAGTACGGTTGCTACAGTACTGGTTTTGATACTCCGGACAGCCGGAACTCGAAGCGGTTCACGAGCTGCGGAGAGCTGCATCGTTGCTGATAGGGAGAGAGAGCTTATTTAGTTAAGTTGAAGGCTTATGTTTTATTTTGGTGAGGTCTAGGTTCTGTTTTTATAGGTAAAGAAGGTGACCAGACAAAAATCTTCCTTCACCTTAATATAAAGATAATGTAAACAACTACTAGATGAAATCTAAAATTCATTCAAGCACATGTTAAATAATCATATAGTAAAGATATTAAAAAATTTTGAATTATGCACTTTTTGTCTTATTAAACTTTTCTTAGAAAAACCGTCAAGTAAATTAAAATGAATAAAAACAAATCATTTACATAATTTTATTATAAAAATTATTTACCAATAAATGTACGTCATGATGATTACTCAAATATGAATCGAATGTATTTTTTTTATTGGCGAATAATATATAATATATTAGTAGAAAAAACATGCATTCCAAAGAATTAAATGTTTGTGAGTTGTAACATATGACGACACTATCACTTAAGAATGCAGGTGAAACACGCGGTCGAGCATGCCCCTGCACGCCCGTGTGAACGACATGTGCAGATTTTTTTTTTTCCATGCACGTTGAGTTCTCACATTTGGATTAGGTTGTGTACAATTGTACCTGCGCATCTCATTTTTTGAAGGCGAAAAAGTTTGATTAAAGAATTAGTCAATACATGATCCAGGTGAATGATTGAAATTGGCATTCGTCAATTATTTGATTAAATTATTATTGCTTACTTTAGGATATAATTAATAATATTTTTTTATCATATTATGAGAGAGAAATGAATCAGATGATACTAGTGATTTAGTTAGCACGTGATCCACCAGAATATAGATTGCGATCCAAGCAGCTCAACGACAGTTTAATTTTTAAATATTTGGCAAAATAATTCTACTAGCCTCTTTTTTCCAACAATATTAATATTACAAGTAATTACATAAAACCACTTCCTGTATTTCCCGAAAGAAGCGTGGCTGTTTGAATCTATAATGTGTAGAAGAAGAAGAAGAATATTGAGAGATAAAGCAGGGATGGATCCAAAAAAATTACTCACTACAAATTTTTCAAATGACGTCTATAAATATAACAATATAATTATTCATTAATTTGTTCAAAAATATATATTATGTGTATTATATGTGTGTGACATTCATCAATTAGAACGTCTTCTTGGCACTTTTATTTTGCTAGTTTTTCTAATTTGAATAAAATGAATTTTTTTTTCTACAAGAAAAATAAAAATATAATAAAATGAATTTTGAATTATTTTTTCCTCTTCTCTCCCTCCTCATGTCAATTATGATTACTTTCTTTAAAAAAAAATCTGCCGCTACGTCTCTTCTTTCTTTCCTAAATGATTTCATCCTAGTAAATAAAAAAAAGTAAATAATAAGCTTTCTTCTTTTCAAATCATTATTTACTTACAATGCTAGCTAATTAAGTTGAGTGATTGTTTAAAGAACATATGCATCTATTAGTTTTTGTAGCAACAAAAGACAATTTTCATATAAAAGCAGGCTGTGCCAAGTGGTTTTGGCGCTTCGGATTACCTTAAGTCTCAAATTCGAGTCTCCCTGCATACGATATGAGGACTGATAAAAAAATTAAGAAGACAATTTTAACAATCTTTCATTAAAACTGGGGAGAAATATGAAAGAGTAGTAGAGGGAAGAAAAATATGAACTTTCAATAAATTTTTTTTTTATAACCTTCAATAATTAGTTAACACTTGGTTATAAAATTATTTTAATATTTTATGTACAAAAGTGGCTCATTATCAATATTTATATCATGCTCTAAATCTTAAGAAAATGAAACATAAACTGTCACGCCATTATTTTTTACGAAAAAGGTTGACACCGCTAGTAAATTTAACTTAATTGCTCAAAACTGAAAGTGCAAATATTGTGACAAATAACTTATTTGTACATCTGATAAAAATTCATGGATCTAAATTGCACATTAAAAATTTAATTAACACATAATCCACGTGAATGATTGAAATTGTCATTCATTAAGCAAAATCTTAATGTTAAATTTGTACGATATAATTGATAATATTTTATTATAAGTTGGTAAACAAAATCTGATGCTAATGGTGATTTAGTTAGCACATAATCTACGTGAATATTGATTGCGATTGAAGCAGCTCAACAACCAAGTTTATTATTAAGTTTTTGTTATTAAAAAAAAAACTATTAGCCCTATTTAACAAAATAAAATAAAAAAATCCACTAGTCCTTTCTCTGCCGATACTAAAATCAAGAGTAACCAAAGAATGTTGGGTCAAACAGTTTAACCGTTTTAGAATTTCTCTGAGGTTTTCAACTGATAAAAAAATCACGAGTAATTACATAAAATCACATATTACATCAATTTTTTTTGCCACTAACGATGTTAAAGTAGTAAGAATATACCATTTTGCTTTTTCCGTAACAAAATTTTGAAAATTACCATCAATATAGTTTACTTTTATTATCAATTTCTCAATTTTTAAAAATGATACGATAGAACGTTCATTCACGTTTTATCGGGTTATAAGAGTGTTCACTCTAACTTAAGGACACCTTTGCATGACCACCTTCATAGTAACCCAACCTTGGATCACTAAACTCCTCAAGAATGGTCAAACCATTCAAGAACACCAACAATTTGTGTAGCCCCTTCTCTTACTAAGGAAGTGATATTTATACTTACAACATCGCCTTATACAACTTCCTAAACTGGCTAAGTATATTTTATCACATTCCATTACATTCTATCATACCTAATATAGCCTAACTATTACATGTTGTGTAAAATGAATTTGAGTAATTATGTGTTTGTCGAGTCTCCTTGTTATGCTTTTGCGTAATTATTCTACAAAGGAAAAACTAAGTGGGCCTGGATCAGCAACCAGCCCATTTTCTGGCCAGTTATTTTTTAAAAAGTGGGCCGTAGTTTGGGCCCATAGGGAGAGCCCACAGTCAATGAGCCCGCAGATCTGCGGCGGTGAGCGTACTGGCTGCGCGTGAAGTTTTGTCTGGATATCTGAATTTTGTGAACCATAGATCAGGAGAAGAAGAAAAAAATAATCTAAATTCGAAAAACAATAATTGAAATTACTGTAAAAAATACGGGCAGTCTCTTCCGCATTTGCTGTTGGTCGCCATGGAAACTCTAACCTCCCCTGCAACCCTAGTCTCTTCGTCTTCTTCTCTCTCGCTCTTCTCTCCGAAGAGATCATCGCACTCCAGGCAGTTCGTCCGAGTCCACTCAGCTTCCAAAAGTATGTACTCTTCTCACAACTTTTCTTTTCATTTCTTCATAATTTTCTGATTTCCATTATTTTTCCTCTGTTTCAGAGAACGGCAACAATGATTCCGGTATCCGATCAGATTCTAGCGAGACCAGTATCGTCCCTTTGTTCAGCAATCCGACGCTCTCCGCGGTAATTTCTTCAATTTCATTCTCGTAATGAAGATTAATCGAAGTGTTGTTGTCAAATTTGTAAATTGGAGTTTTGATATTCATAGGATGCGGCGATGGGGTTGGTACTCAGCGCGGCGTCGGTGAGAGGGTGGACGACGGGCTCCGGCATGGAAGGACCGTCGGTTCCGGCCGGAGCGGAGGACGGATCCGGCACGGAGAAGATCTCCACGTTCCCGTGGTCTCTCTTCACCAAGTCGCCTCGCAGGCGGATGCGCGTGGCCTTCACTTGCAATGTTTGCGGTCAACGCACCACTCGCGCCATCAACCCTCATGCTTACACTGATGGCACTGTGTTTGTTCAGGTAAATTAATGACTATCCTCAAGGAGTGATTTGAATATGTTTGTGTTTATATAGATTTCATGTCTCAGTGTTTGTGTATTTCAGTATTTGATTTTGATTTTAGTAGCAATATGGTCTGAGAATTAGGTTTCATTTGATGATGTTGTTGTAGTGTTGTGGGTGCAATGTGTTCCACAAGCTGGTGGATAATTTGAATCTGTTTCACGAGATGAAGTGCTATGTGAACCCGAGTTTCAATTACAGAGATCCAACATGGGATGTCGGGTTCAAGTATTTGGACATAGATGAGGACGATAGTAATGATGGTGTCTTCCCTATGTAAGGAGGTGAAAGGACTGGTCGGTATAGTGTACATTGCTCTCGTGTTGAGGTTGAACACTTGATTTGTATCTGGATTGTATATAAACATTACTTGTTTTTCCTCTTCATGGGTTCGTGTAATTTAAACAAGGTTCTGTTGTAGCTGTGGATAGTTCAACTCATACTTCATGTTGGATATTTGCTTATGAATAACACATGAAAACACTTTGGTTCATATTTCACATTTTGCTTTTGGCTGCTGATGGATTATTAAGTTTTGTGCTTTTATGCCTTATTGCGATCCATTTGACATATAGGAGTTGTTGTTATAATGCTTCCTTTGAGAATACACAGAATTCTGAATGTTCCATGCTTTGATGCCCTTAAGTTTGTAGGGTTGCTTGCTGCATATCAAGTGCAGTTGCCAAGAACATAAGATTCTAGGATATTCAACTTCAAAAGCCAAAAATCTATTTATACAGCCAAAATGTTCTGTCAGAGCATGGCACTCTTGAAGTGTACCAATGTAGCTCTTTTTCCATTTGCCAGTTTTCTTGTAAATCTTAGTTTCTAGTAGTTATATATAAATAAAATTTAGGGCATTGACTGACACATTTACAAAATGGCCGCCTCATTGAGAGACCATTTTGATATTTGACCCTTCATTACAATTCAATTCAATTCAATGATTTCTTACATTAGAAATCAATTCCTATAATTTGATTAATCAGCTTATTGTTTTTGCTAATGAAGTAAATTAAAAAAAAAATAGTCTTGCTTTAGTTTACATACGGTGGTTCAGCTTCCTGATATTGCTATTATTTTGCCATTGTTAGTCAATACTAAGTAAGCCTGCATATGTTTGTTCAGCTTTCTGGCAAGATGATTGAACCATCTTCCCATATATTGCCTTGGAATTCATTGTTAGTGCAGTGCTAGACAATAGACATGGTTCACCTAATACTAACTTGGAGCTTTACTTGCAGCCTCAGAGATTTATTAATAGGAATGCAAAAATTGATTAGTTGTGCAAGATTGTACTTTTAAATTCATTTCGGATATGGCAGATAGATACATGTGTGGTTTTATCATAAATTGCACTTCATTTGCCTCAAATCAGTTAATCATATGATCATATCTATTCACTGCTTTGTGGATATTAGTATTTCTGGAAACATTGGTCGAGTCCACGTATTAGCTAGCCATACTAAAATATCTGCTGCAAAAGCTTCCTCATACCACACAACTTGTAAAGCGTTATTTTCAATTCATTGTTCGCAGGAGTTGCGTGGTAAAATTTGATCACCAATTTGTACCCAATTCTAATGCTCTGTTTCACTCATTTCATATATATAATCTGGACCATACGTCCATGCCACGTCATCAGATAGCATCTAACTCCACCAATCACAGAGTGTCATCTCATCTCAATTTTATCCTCATCATAAAAGGATGGCCCAAGAGGAGAGCCACACAAAACCAATCTCATCTCTTTTAAAACCCAATCTCTCCAGCTTCATCCTCTGATCCCTTCCTCACACACAACACAGTTCAGCAACCAAGAAAAGCAACAATCTTTTTAGCAATGGCCACCGTCACCTCCGCCGCCGTCACCATCCCATCATTCACCGGCCTTAAGGCCACCGGCGCCGCCGCCAAAGTCTCATCCTCCGTCAAGCTCGCATCCACCCCTGCCTCCAGGCTCTGCGTCAAGGCCTCCCTCAAGGACGTCGGCATCGCCGTCGCCGCCACCGCCGCCAGCGCACTCCTCGCCGGCAACGCATTGGCCATCGACGTCTTGCTCGGAGGAGACGACGGCTCCCTCGCATTCGTCCCCAACAACTTCAGCGTCAGCGCCGGAGAGAAGATCGTGTTCAAGAACAATGCCGGGTTCCCACACAACATCGTGTTCGACGAGGACGAGATCCCCTCCGGCGTGGACGCCGGCAAGATCTCCATGTCCGAGGAGGACTACCTCAACGGCCCCGGGGAGACCTACGCCGTCACCTTGAGCGAGAAAGGAACTTACAGCTTCTACTGTGCACCGCACCAGGGAGCTGGCATGGTTGGAAAAGTTACCGTTAACTAAGCTTGCTTGTGTCTCAAGTAAATTTATCAATTTCTTTTCAAATTTTAGTAAATGAGGTCCTATATTACCATCAATTAGAGAAATGTTTATGAGACGCTCTCTGTAATTTTCCCATATCATCAACTCTCTAATTTTAGTTATTGATTGTTCGTTCTTCATTTTGATTCATTGTGCAAATATGGACACACTACCATAAAAACCTGTAGTGTGATGTCATTTTCTTTTAGCCAAAAATGTATGATGGGTACAGGAGTTCAGAAGGCAGTTTCTTAATCTATACAAGTTAAAGGAACTTACCAAAATTACATGGCTTGAATGCCTAAACTCAAACTTCAATAGGCTATGATCTTCTGTCTAATTTGTACAAGTTTAGATCATAAATTTCTGCTGATCTTTTTGAGTTATGTCGTAAGAGAATCGGGAAGTGTAGTAGACCGAGCACCCATCACCTTACCGCCAACGTCTGGGAAGGTCTCTTGTCCAGGCAAGGGGCGTATCTTTCCGTGTATATCCACCCTCAGAGGGTACCTAAGGAGGTGTCCCTGAAGTGGCGTAAAATCATCTGCAGTGTACCTTGTCCAATTCTCTTCAGCAATCTGGTTCACATGTCTCACGCAATCTAAACTTTCTGCCTCCTTGAATCTATTGTCTATCATCCCCAAGTGCTCTGCCCATAAAGACATTCTATACCCATACACCTGCACTCACATTCACCGATCACAATCTTGTAATACCGCAGACCAAATGCAACACGATGGAAAGTATTTAAAACCCGAGTTCGCACAAGTATATATTGAATGGTGAGGTAAATATGTCAACGACGACAAACCAAAAAACAGGGACGGAGAAAATGATACAATACAGACCTGGCCGCGTGGTTGTCTACTCCTCTTCCCCCATGTATGGTGGGGCTGATGTGCACCCATGGCTATCTCTGTGTCTCTTGAACCAGCCATCGATCTTTGGTTGATATTGGCAGACCCCAGTATAACATACTCATCATCTACTATCATTCCCTTGGCATGAACATATATCATAAACCGTCCAAACTTCTGTGACACTGAAACCTGAAACATTGATGTTTAGAATACAATGTTGAAATTTTTGTGTTGGTAATAAGAAATGCTTATTGGTTTCTCCATTAGGTATCGTTCCTTTCTTATATTTCAACAAGAAGTTCAACATCAAGAATAAACCAGTTTTAGACCAAAGTGCACATCCTCATATCATAAAATGGACTATAATAAAGTACTTGAATAAGAAACTGAAATGAGATGAGCATTGATAAGTACCACTTCACCATTTTGAGTTAGATTAGCGGGATGCCCTTCCTCTTTTGGCAATTCTTCCCTATTACCAAGACAGTAGAAATTTAAGTAGTCTTGCAGATGGACATTCTCTAGGTTCATGTATTTCAATTCTGCTGCTATAATTTCATACATCATCTGCATTGTTTGACCCTGCGAAACAAAAGCCCCAAACTAACTAATATTAAATATCAAGTTGATCATATATATATGTGTTTGTGTGTGTGTGTGTGTGTGTGTAATTGACCAACAAATAGAACTTCACAGATTCTCCCCATGTAAATAAAACCGGAAATAATCATAGAACATATTCCAGGATTCATACGACGTTTTCCTTGTTAAATGGATAATCCACAAAAAATATATTTATAGTATACGAAACAAGAAAACTCACATCCAAGAACTGTGATCATCAGAACTAAAATGATAACATCCCCAATTTAGCAGTGCAATCAATGAATCTTCAATAAAGATGCATGACAGTCTTTGCATTGAAAGACATATATTCTTAAGCAAAACTATGACAGTGCATTTTTTTTTCTTACTTCTTCAGGATCCTAAGAAAACAGGTGTAGCTTTATCAATTAAGAAGGCTCTGGGTTAAGCAGCAGCAATTCACATTACCTGCCAATAGAGTATTTCTTGCACGGCCACAGAAGAGGGGACACCCTCAGGCCACATTGGGATGACAATGTAGACTGCAAATCTCTCATTTGCTTTTATCTTACTAGCAATCTTTAATGCCAACTCCATAGGAATTAGATTGTCAGCACCTAATCATGTCAGAACAATGCTCAGTTTAATAGGTTATATTGAGAAAAGCTTTTAGATTGTACATAAGATTATTACAATTCATAAATGGAAACATGATTATTTATGAGTAGCTACATTAGGAAAATTCAACACAAGGATTGTGTACTCTAAGAGTATAGTTTGGATTGGGCAATAATAAAAGAGTATCAACAATGCAGAAGTACATGCAAGTATTTGCGAAGAAGATGCTTAAACCTGCTTCTCTGTAGGATGGCCATGCATATGAAGATCCAAGAAAGTACTGATTCTCAATATATATGAAATGTTGAGCGGATCTGATTGCCTGGATGTATGCAGTTTGAATGCTCTTGTCTATCACCAAATTTTTTGCACATACAAGATTCTGCAATGAAAGCAAATGAATTGAGTTGGCAAATCACTAGAATGTGAAAAATATCAAATTCCGTCTAGGCTTGCAGGTAAACTAGATAACATCAATTAAAATGCATATAGCTATTGTTGACTGAAGAACAAAACCTGGGCCTCAGCTGCATAAACATCTTTAGGAAACCCTTTCAGAGATCCTGAATCTATAGACCGGAAAATCTGTCAATTCAGAAAACTCATATGAGACTAAAGAATGCCAAGTAAAATGAACCAAATTATTGAAGCTTATTCTGGAACTAGTTATGAACCTGAACATGCCAGTTTTCAGGATCATTTTCTCTAGAAACCTGTAGTACAGGATCATCAATAGGTACTGATGGGGAAGGACTAAGTATCCATGAAATACGTTCCAACTTTATCAGTGCATCATCATGCCAACGGTTCCTTCTGAAACGTCGCCCAAGCTCTTTCCATTTTGCAGCTTTTCTCCAACGCTGTTCAAAGTTTGTAAGAACATCATATGCAGCAGGCCCTTCAATTCTACAATGCAAATCATGCCATGGTTCCCTTGGCGCTCTGGTTCCCGCCTAAAATTTGCAGTGAAAAGAAAAGGAAACAATTAAAAAAGTCTTATGCCAAATCACTCAACATACATATTGTCATGCGCACAGTTCCAATATTAAAAAAATTGAGATAATCTCACGTTTGCTTTACTTTTATCGAAAATATATATCATCTTCAAACCAGGAGCCATCTCCAATGTTAAGAAAAGTAATTAATGTATTGACACGTCAACTCTCAGAGCTATTATTTCACATTGCCCTCTTCAGTTTCTTTTTTCAATGAAGAAAAGCTTAGAGTGAAAACCTAAACGCCTTAACAAGTGCCTGGGACCTTGTATATGGAAGAAGAAATTATATTAAACATATTTTTCCAGCTTGGTTTGATAAATTAAAAGTGGATACAGAACGAAAGAATATAATTTCTGACTTAATATCCCATTCAGTCAAAATGTTTCCTAAATAAATTTTGTAGTCTTTCCTTTCCTGAATTCTACTTTTATGTGCAGACTTACTAACAAACAAATGGATATAAGATGTACCATAAAGGTTAAATAGAATGATAAATGGGATCTAATTAATGAACATTTAAATCCTCAAATTCAAACAACATGGAAAAAAAAACAACATGAAAAGAAAAAAAAAACACTTGCACTCATGTGCATATTCAATATTAATAAACAGAGTAATAAGTACTAGGTAATAAGTACTAGAAGTATAGAACCTGAATCATTTTACTTTCGTGAGAAGGGACATAGAAGCAGAAAATTTTATTTATTCAAGGCTTTGAGTGATTTTCATAGCAAATTGCTATGTTAAGGGATGGAAGATTTGAAGACGAAATTACTCACTGCAAATGTTGGATTATGATAATCATCATGAAAGACGGTGTCAAGATCACCAAATAGTCGATGTTCAGGTGTATCATAGCGACCATCACAAAGGTCCAGACCTCCAATAAATGCACTTATTTTCCGATAATTTCCAGAAGCTTGAGTATCCACAATCACACTTTTCTGATGATGTGAAAAGAGGGTCCCAACTACCTGAAGTCAAATGACATGAGAAAAACGTTCGAATTAGGGACTAGCACGTCCTTCCTAGGTATTACGAAATAGTATTATGAAGAGTTGATAGACATATCAGCTGAGGCTAGAAAGAGTATCACTTTATGTATGGACCAAACAAAACAACAAAAAACCAATGATCTCAAGGACTTCAAAGCAATGGAAAGCTTAACCATTACCTCTCATCGCAACCACAGAAGAAATAAAGCGAAAAGGAAAAAGGAAATTATCAAAGACACTAAATATAACCGCAACCTTTTTCATCTTGCAAATACATATTAACTACCAAATTACTGATGTGCATCATAAATGTATCTAGGATGAGACATTGTGATAGAAAAGGGAAGATTCGCAACACAATCAGAAGTTAAAAAAAAAGAAGAAGAGGGGTTTC
Source organism: Pelargonium nanum (assembly GCA_036897485.1). NCBI lineage: Eukaryota > Viridiplantae > Streptophyta > Magnoliopsida > Geraniales > Geraniaceae > Pelargonium > Pelargonium nanum. The sequence goes on along the minus strand of JAYMTF010002781.1, from coordinate 3,672 downwards.
TAATCATTTTATATCAAGGATGAGATGTTGTGATAGAAAAGGGAAGAATCGCATCGCAAACAGAAATCTTAAAAGAAAGAGGGGTTTCTGATCATTTTATTGTTGAATTGAGGAAGATCATATGATAGTAAAAAAATTGCTGCTATATAGATTCAAATAGTTAAGGAATTCAAGGCTTGCATTGGATATGAGTATTAAAGTATCATTGCAGAGTGAGAAACAATCACATAACAAACTGATGTACTTATCTATCAACATACCAAAACATCTATAGCTGAGAGAGCTTACGCAAACCTTCTTCATCTCAATTTGATATTTCTTGACAAATCAGTATGTTGCTATTTAATAACTAAGATATAAGTATCATGCATGAAAGGGAAATCAAGGTCTTTACAAAACTAAAATTACATTTAGGACATGGCAATAGTTATAGACACGAAGAGCATGCATTCCAAACATATAAATAGAAGACGGAAGAGTGTAAGTAAGAGGAAAAAGAACAGTGCAGCAATCACTGGATCATGGTATATAAAGCATGCCTGTTGCTTGAAAATGCTAAGCTTACTGCTGGCATAACGAGGTGAAAGAGCACATATAACAGAGGAGTTCTTGAAAAACCTCCGGGTCTCTTCATCATGTGTCTGCATCACTCCATCCTGCAATTCACATTAAGATTCAAAACATCAACTCTCAAGAAAATCAAACCAACAACAACACTACCCATCTTGGAACTCTTAACATCATCATTACACTTCAAATTGATTAACTCAAAATCTCAACCCATTCTATTTACCGTATTAATGAAGAATTTGCTGTGAGAGGTCTTGTCATCCCAAACCAGCAACAGAACTCGCACACCTTCCTGAGACTTGTACTTGAGCAAATCCCCCAAAGTCAAATTGCCTCCACTGGGCAATGGCCTCGTCGGCTCTCGAACCAGCCTCACCTTATGAAATATGGACCATCCAGTAATGTACACCAAATGGTGAGCTTCCAAAATGGCGTGACAAATATCTTCCCAGCACGGCTCCTGCTCGAACACCTTCCCGTCGTCCAATTCAATCTTCGGCAGCATCGATTCCTCCGGGACGTGCGCGTCCTGGTACAGCGTCACTGATCCTCCAGGCCTTACCGGAAAGTAGCTGTTCCTCGCCCCGTAATGGTCCGGATCGCCGGCGATTCCGTACCGGTACAGCGAGTTCTCCTCGCAGGGGGTGAATCGCATTTCCAGGCGGACCGCACAATTAGGCTTCGGCGGCTTCCCGTAGATCCCGATGATCGGGAACCACTCGCTGATGACCTCCCCGGAGAGGATCTTCAGGGCGGAGACGGTGACGCTTCCGATCAAATCGGCGCCGAACAGGTCGTTGTCCTTGACGTAGAACTCCAAAAACGACACCGGATGGGCCAAGGGGATGTTGAAATGCTCGTTCCAGCGGGGGTTCTGGGAGTTGGAAATCACGCGCGTGCGGGCCACGGTGGCGCCCGCGGCGCAGACGGTGACGTAAGGGTCGCTGGTGATGATAGTCTGGTGGCTCTTGCTCCGCTTCTTGGCGACGCGGCAATTGAGGACGGTGAAGCAGCGACGGACGCGCTCAATCATCAAATCCATGTTTGGGAGGCACCGAGCTTCGATAATGTTCAAATCGAGGTCGCCGTGGAGGTAAACAGCAGAGTTGGACACAATGTTGGCCATGGATCGATAATTCTCCGGCAATGGCGTCAAAAAGAGAGACAGAGAGATTGCAGAACGGAACGGACCCGAGGAAGAAGAGAGAGAGAGAGAGAGGGCGTTGGCTTTGACCGGAGAAACCTGTAAGCAGAAGCAGCGGTTACAGGAAGAACGTGGAGTGACGGTTTCTCCGACGTCAGCCAACGGCCAAGCTGCGGGAACACAAAAATTGGTTGCAGTTGTAGCAATATGTATGTAATGAAACAGTAGTGGTAACGTGTCTTGACGAATTTAAAAATGTGGGACACGTGGCGGCGCGTTAAAACGGGGGATTTTGTGGATCAATAAACCGAGTCCTATTTAATTTAAATTGAATAAAATAGAGCAACTGCTATAAATTTGATGGAGCAAGTAACTGTAATGTAAGTGTTACGAAATCGGATTCGTGCGCGCCACACCGGGATTGTTACAGTTGGCAATGAAGCGAGTCGTATCCTTATGGGTGTTGCTTGATGACAGATTGTAACTTGTAAATTTCTAAATGTGGACATGTAACCTGCTTTTTAATTTAATGAAAGGGTGGGTCCGGTTTGTGTGAAGATTGGATTGTGGATGGGGAATTAATGAGTAATGAGTATGAGGCTATGATCGTGTCATGTGCCTCCATGTCAGCTACTGATAACGCTTAGCCTGAAAATTGCCAGTCAGATAAGATTACGTTGGTTCCATTATTGATACAAGACCATCTCTGTCCATACACTCTTTAATACTTAGGGCTTGTTTGGTAACACTACTGGAGGGCTTTTAGCCCTGACAAACCCATTTATATGATGCCACATAAGGTCATGGCAGATAACAAAATTGTATTCTCATGTTTGCTTACAATGTGATTCTGGATGACTTCTGCAATAATTACTGTTTTTAAAGAAGCAATTTTATTTTGCTTCTGTCAGACCCAGAAGCTGAAGCAGAGAGAGAATCAAATATTACTTCCATATTTACCCTTACTTTACACATGAAATCAGACATTTAAATATGTAAGGTTGACCTTTTTAATATAAAAGTTAAATGTTCTTAGGAAAAAATTGACATTTTGAAAGAAAAAGTTGACCCTTTTAATACAAAGGTTGGTTGTTCTTATAAAATAATTGATTTTTTAATATATAAATTTGAATGTACTTAGACCTAAAACGTTTAAGGTATATACACACTGATTGACATTATTTCTTGTTTAGTAAAAATATTTTAAGAGTAATTTGTTTAGCATATTACATGGACAATTTTTATTTAATTATTGAGGTGCATAACATATTGATATAATTATTTCTTTGTATATTGTATAAAGGTGCTTAAATATTATTTTGTTATTATACATTAATAATTGATATATGATGTACATTTTGGTCATTTTACTCTTATTATTCTTATTTTAATAAACAGAACTTGAAGTATTGTTTGCTTTTGATTTAGAACACAAAAGCACTTCTATTAGCTTCTATAAATCATTTTTAGCAAACAAGCCAGCTTTTAAAAGTAGCTTTGAAGCTGCTTTTGGCTTTTAAGTAGTGTTACCAAACAAGCCCTGAGAATCGTTAGCTCCAATCATGATTAAAATTTGGTAAGGTCTCGTATAATTAATATACATAAAATAAATAAATATATAGAGACCATATAATGCAGATAAGACTAAGAGACAGCTAAACGACAAGACACAATAATTAAAGTATCAATAATACGATTAAATTAAGCTGTCGATGTATATTATAATATTGTAAGTTCGTTGGGGGTCAATATTAGTGTTCAAAGCTGCTTCATTATCCATGTGACATGAAGAACATTAATTATTTATTTAAACAAATCATATCATAGAAAGCAATCAACTTGTACGGTATCATTATAATATTTTGAAGAATTTTGGTGCCAACTTAATTGGTCTTTAATTTGATTTTTTTAAACGAAAATCATAGTTTATTAATCAATACTCAAAGGTTTAGATACAT
>JAYMTF010002780.1:0-17084 GCA_036897485.1 Pelargonium nanum | reverse complement strand
TCAATTCAAATCAAATTAATATTATTTTTTACTTTAAATTCTCACTACCCGATGCACACCAATTCAAGACAAAAAACTTAAAGAGAGATAACAAAACTGGAGACGGGTGAGATGTGAATTGCATTGATGAGATGAATTAATTTTATTGAATTGAATTATGATATAAATTGCTACCTGGTCTATAAAATTTCTCGATTCCTCCATCGAGGTTTGGTTTAAACTTAACGTGAGATACTTGTAAAACATGCTACTACAAAACGTTAGCTCACGTTCTGGCATTACACTGACCATTATGGCTGAGAGATCCCATAAGTATATACTAACCTAGGAACAATTAACTCTCCATGCTTGGATATTGAGTTCTAGTCATTTGGGAGTTGATGAATTTTCCTCAAGAATTCATCAAATTCTATTTACAAATTAATAATTTCTCAAACCGATAGTGTTAGCATTAAGTAATAAACGTTTAAGCATTCAATTTAACGATCTTGATTTATATTTTTTAATGAAAAAATAATTATTTATTCATTTAAATCGAACGATAATAAAGACGATATAAAATTGGGGGCTTGAAAATCAACTCACTCATACAAGTTTGAAAAAAAAAAAACTAATTCGTGGGTCACTCGGTTCACAAACCAATTCGAAAAAGAATTGACACTACCAAACTGAGTCACAATGACTAAGACATCTCAAATAATCAAACCAATAACACCGAAATCATCCCCATCACCCTTAATTATCAAGTTGAAGGCATTGACTTCCTCCCCTACAGCCTGAAGAACACGAACAACTGAAAACGATTGTACTTGGAGTTCAAGGAGGACCACATGGATGACTTTGCCAACATCGCCCATCGCAACCATCATGTATGCCATCTGATTCGACAACAAACTTGAAGGCTGATTCGACGACTCCGGTCAAACCATCACCTTCTACGTCACTTTCTCATTCTCTGCATCCGCCTCCTACTGCCCTACGTGCACACCAACAAAAAAAACAACTGTGAATCTACGCCGCACTACAAACCTTAATAACCTTTTTAACTTGTTATCGAAGCAAGATTCGCTATCTTAACGAGAGAGACCGCAATTTGCTATCTGTAAATTCAAGAGACTGCCGCCGGTTTAAAAATAAACAACAACCGTAGCCGAACAAATAGAGATCTTGATTTGTAATTTAAAATGATCAAATAAATCAAAACCCCAATTAGGGTTAAACCTCTTTTTTTTTTTTTTTTTGAATATTTTCTGAAAAAGAAAAAAAAAGGTAAAAAGAAGAAGAAGATGAAGATAAAGCTAAGCTTAGTTAACCAATGAATATGTTTATGAAGTGACTGTTAGGAACCGCGAAACTAGGGCTGCGTACCTCCGCCGTTCAAATTTGAACAATGCGCCTGGCCTAAGCCCCAACCAGAAAAGCCTCCTTCACGCCGTGCCAACAAAAATCTTCATCTTCCATCTCCCATGCGATCATGCTCTCAACAAGCAAACATGGTCTCTTGTCTCGCCTCAGAGGCTTACAGGTCTCTCTCCCTCTCCTTCTCTGCTTCTCTCAATTTTGTATCCACTGTTTTCTTCTAGGCATTTTGTCGAATGGTTGGTATACATGAAATCATTGTGTTGGGAATTGAAGGTTCAAATCCAGAGACTTAATTTCACACTTGCCGAAGTGGAGTTCGAAGCTCAGTTAGGCCCAGAAATTGTTCCTCATTCGGAGGCTCCCCAAGGTTTATAGCTAAACCTGCGTCCTCTTTCAATTTAAAGTTGATTTAGTTGATTTAGTTTATGAAATAATCATTTGTCCCTCTACTTATTTGATGCCTTATTGATGGTGCAGTCAAAATTGATATGTCAAAATGGAAAACGGTAGATTCGAGGTCCATTGGCATAACCTGTTCAATGGTCCCGGACGCTCCTTACACTGTCTTGAAGATTCTTCACAGTGCAGGTAATATCGATATCCATTTACTTGTGTAGTGTTGGAGATATGTAATCCAATTTCAGTGCCTAATTAAGTAAATTGTACCTATGTGAGAGTTTGGCATGTTTCAGCTGACATGGCGACTTGTGTGTGTATCCTTTGTAATTGATGTTGTTGGACGTGTTCATACTTTGGGGGTTTTCTGTTTTCCTGGTATGCAGGATTTCAAGGCTACTTAGTTGGTGGTTGTGTTAGAGATTTACTCCTTAATAAACCACCAAAGGACTATGACATTATCACCACGGCTACACTTGACGAGGTTTTATAGTTCGTCCACTGTTATAGTTTTTTGTTCTTCCAACAATAAACATTAAACATCATTGAGGGGAGTTTGTGTGTGTAAGTGACAAGCTTTAACTTTTCTTTTTTTTCTTTGGTTTCCCAATAACCTATTACAGATCAAGGCAAAATTTCACTTCTGCGGCATTGTTGGAAAACAATTTCCTATATGTAAGGTGCATGTCAAAGGTTCTGTAATTGAGGTTAGTGGATTGCGACTTGTAATTACATCTAATTCTCGTTCAAAACTAAAAACGAATTGTGGTTGAAAAGTTTGAATGTATTTTTTTAAAAGCATAGTTTGAATTTACTTAGTTATGAATTTAGTGTTGCATCTTAATTTGGTTATGTACTTTTAATGATACTTTGAAACAGGTGTCCAGTTTTGAAACTGTGGCACAGCATGCTAAAAAGAAAGAGAAAGATCTTCTCTCTCAAACACCTAGCCACTGCAGTGAAAGAGACTTCCTACGCTGGAGAAACTCTATGCATCGAGACTTCACAATTAATAGGTAATATTTCTTATTTTTACCACAACAGCTATGAGCTCTTGGACATATTTTCTAATCAGTGAGCTCTTGCTTGTCATCTAATTTCATGAACATTGTATTTTGAATTTGTGGAAGCAGTTTATTTTTTGACCCTTTTGTGTATGAAATCTACGATTATGCGAATGGAATAGCAGACCTGAAGGCCTTAGAGGTGAATTTCAGTCAATCCAAATTAAAATAGTACAATATGTTTTTATTCTGGCATATGGCATTTACTAAGTTTTTATTTTTGGTTGGGTGATGTGGTACTTGTACTCAGTTAAGAACAATAATCCCCGCTCAATTGTCATTCACAGAGGATTGTGGTAGGTATTTATATTTTTCATGTGTAAACTCAATTTCATGATTCAGTTTCAAATCAAAGTGTCTGGATCACTGTATAAAATAAACTCTGACATGCAGCAAGAATTTTGCGGGGCTTAAGAATTGCAGCTCGCCTAGGCTTATCAATTCCCAAGGAGACTGACACTGCAATACATAAACTTTCTTCATCCATTAGTCGTTTGGACAAGGTATCATCAGTGGAGTCAATGCTTAGTGTACTATTTTGCCTCAATATTATTGTTTAAGGTTCTTTTGTGCTTTGGCCCTTTACTCAATATCTCTCTCTTATATCCTGCAAGCTGTCCCTATATTATTCTTTGTCTCTTTTACGAACAGCAAATTCCTCTCTGTAGTAAGTGCATTACCCCTCTGGATGTCCTAGCAACTGACTTAGTTGTGTCATTGTCCATATTGGGTAGGAGTAGCAATTTGTGTTCACGGGTCATGTTGAAAGTTCAATATTATGTTGAATGTGTCAGCCTGACCCGATTAGTAAACGGGTTGACTTACACGACACGAACACGATCCGTTTATGAGCGGGTTGACATGACTAGCACGTATAAATAATTGGGCTCAAAATTACACGCCCGACCAGACACGCTCAAATAAATGAGTTGATGATATTGACCGGACCCGATATATTTGGCCTGTTTAATTTATGTGATCCATTTTTTACACGATATGTTTGAAATTTTACATTTTTACCCTTAAATGGGTGGGTCAGTAAGTAGATTAGGTGGGTTACACGAATTTGACGCAAAAACAATCCATTTATTAAATGAGTTGAATTATTCAACCCGAAGTCGATACAAACCCGATTAAGTTGAACTCAAACCTATTTAAATTTGTGTTCGTGTAACGGGTCATGACTCAAATTCAGCCATAATATTAGGTTCTTACCAAATTGGTTATTTTCCCCTCCAGTTCAGAATGATGTTGGAGTTGAATTATATGCTATCTTATGGAGCTGCTTCATGCTCACTTCATTTACTTTGGAAATACAAGCTTCTCAAAATTCTACTTCCGTTTCAAGTAAGTGACTTGCTGCATAGCAGAATAGCTGCCTTGTAAACTTGTTTTCTTTTATTATTCGAGATAAATCTAATACCTTTTTTTAAATTTTAGGCAGCATACCTTGATGAGAAGACCAGTAAGAAATGTGCTCATCATTCCACAATGTTGATGGTAAGATTAGCTTTAGGGGTGGGCTCGGGCAGTTGACCAGTGAATCACTTGTCTTGGAACTTATTTTTGTGTTTAACTGTTCAAGTTGACCGACTGACACCCAATGTACTGAAAAGCTGAACAATACTGTTTACTAAGAAGTCAGCTTGGTTTTAACATAAAACCGAACAAACTGTTTTTTCATTATTCGTTTCAGAACACTCGTGCATGCAAATGTTATTAAAGTATTTTACTTATTTAGTAGAGCAATCATTTTAATATCAATAATTCAATATTTCAGTTCAGTCAACCGAGAAAAACATGTAAGAGAAACCGATAACCCAACGTACATCAAAATAGATATCTTATAACTAATCTGTAACCAAACCAATATTAAAAAGCCGAGTTGAACATTTTGGCTCAATTTGGATTGGTTAGTGTATTAATTTTTGGGTTTTGCATAGTCTTACTTAGGTTTACAGGAAAATTATACAGCAATTGTGTCCTATCATGACTTGCTTGTACGCAATTATTTAGACCTCGAATCTTTTGGATGTCAGAGTTGGAGAAGAACACCATGAAAACATTAAATTTGAGTTTGAGAGGCAACAAATTTGAGAAAGAATGGGTTGTGTCATATCAAAACTAATTATATTCATTATATTCTTTACTTGTTAATGTAAGATAACTAGTATTTATTATTTTAGATGGTCATGAGATATACCCAGATATTGAGTAATATGCGTTGTATCTAGTTTTTTGTTAAAAACTATAGTTGGGAATAATTGCTTCTTTTGTGCATGTATCCCACTTGCATATGACCAACTGGCCATAATTGGTAACTTGATTTTGAGATGTCATTCAGGCTAAAAACTTTATGGATGGTAGTTCATTTTTGCATTTTGCTCGTATGGCTTTACTTTCTGAATTTGTTATAGCTACTTCTTGGCAGAAATTATTCTCAAACTTGGATAAATTGGTTACCTGTGATAAGCCTGCAGATTGCAGTCTCTGGTGAGTCAATTTTTTTTTAGTACCAAGTTTAACATTTTCATGACAGGCATTGTTATCATGGTTACCTTTTATTGGGACAATGTTGTTGACTCTCTAGACGCCTTTTGATTGAGCATAAATCTGAAGTGAATAATATTCTAGATTCATTTTTTCTTTCCAACCTAGTAAGTTTTGCAGTTGATAGGCGTTGACTGTGGTAACAAATTTATGAGGAGATAATTGTTGAGGTATTAAACTATGGTTGGATAACTTTTTTTGGGAACAAGCACAGGCACCATTAGAAATGGATATTTGGTGTGGTGATATATGTAGGAAAACCTTGACTTTATTTTACTGGTAGAGCAGATCTGGGTTGTGGTACCTACAAGGACAAAAACCAGATTCCAAGTTCGGGGAGTTGCTTGTTTGAGAAAATGAGTATTTTTTTTCTTCCTCTAGAGTATTAAGATAAGAAATGAGTCACTATATTATTTATCAGGGAATTAAGAAAACCTTGTTCTCTGTTTTAGAGAACAACTCTAAATAGACACTTTTTCAGTCCCCTCAGAAAGAAATAGGTTTTAAGATACTTATAATATCTGTCATATAACTTTTATTCTGAAATTCTCTCCAGTCCTTCCTATTTTCTAGATTTTTTTTTTGGTCCTGAAGGTAATTAAATGATATTATATAAAATCTATTACATAATATCTGTTTTCTTGTGATAATGACACAAATTTGGGACTACCAAATGGGAAGGATGCCAATTTTTCTGTTGACTGAGGGAGTAGGATGACTTCTATTTGTAAACTATTGCAGATAAGATACTGATTTAAAACCAAAGTTTTGGTTCATGGTCTAAGTTACAACTTAAAAATGGAAATTTGTCGAGCACCCATTTTGTCAGACTTGGTCTTTTTGATAATCTAGGCATTCACAGTAACTTGGGAAAATTTGTTGAGCTGAAATATTATTAAATCTGGTCTTAACTAAACAGGGAGAATTAAAATTAAAAAGGGTTTAAACTTTAACTCTATCAAAGATCCTAGGTACTTGATTAGATGAGCTTGTTTGTAAAAAAAATTGGCACTAAGGTATGAGGTGACCAAGGAGAAGCAATAACCTTAACCACAAAGCCAACCCTTGATTTCAAAATTATAAAGACCAAACACTTATAACCAACTTAAGGTTTTACAATGTGGAAGAATTCATCACATTTTAAGATTTAAAATTTAGTTTAATCGTAAAACGTTAAAGAATCCCACATTAATATTTAATAGAACGTGAAATATATTGCCACTTGATATACTGGTTTGGCCCTCCACCTATCAACTTAAACTTTTAGTACCATACTACCATAGCTGTTTTAGTGGTCTAGTGACCCATCTGTCTTATCTTCCTTTTTAGTCCACGTGCAGGGTCTGTTCTCATATCTAGTCTTGACGTGAAGGGAGTGTTAAGGATCCCACATTGAAGGAATGTGAAGTCTCAAGTCTGTCACCACTTGATATAATAGTTGGGCCTTAACCTAACAACTTTGAATTGGTCCTCTTACACGGTACCAAAGTTTGGTTGACCTAAAGGTCACGAGTTCGAGTTCTGCCGCCACCTTAGTTAAATATTAAATTTTCGGCACGAAGACATGAAGGAGACCTGTTAAGGGGCATGTTAGAGTATAAATTTAATATTGAGCCTTTAGCCAAATATTAAATTTATACATGCCCCATGTGAAAGGCCATTAGTGCTTTTCATGTACCTTGTGCAATATGCACAAGTCTCCCTCATGTCTTGTGCTGTGAATTTAATAATATTTAACCAGGGTGGCGGTAAGAATCAAAATCGTGACCTTTAGATCAAACAAGGTCTGATATGTAAGAGGACCTACTCAACTAATTAAAGTTTAAGACTTTTGGGTTGGAGTTGGAGTGTTGGACTAAGTTTAACACAGACTATGTGTGGACTTTTTGGGAGTGCATGCAAATCAGGATATGTGTTTCTTACTCCTAGACTTGTGTAGCTGACTAGCTGAAGCATTGAGACCCTTGGATCTCAACCCATATGATCTCTTGTTTGGCTTACCATATAGTCAAATGTAATGATAGTGCAAAATTTCTCTCTTTTGGTCTCAGTAAGCATGAAAATGCACTATTTTTTCTTTCTTGATGATTAATTTGTGGTGATCATGCAGCAGTTTTGCATTCTAGAGTTGTTAAGGTTTTATTTCTCTCAAAAAGTCTGAGGCTTTAACCTCTCTAAAATCATGGCTGATCATCAACAAGGTTCACTCTGAAAATGTTTAGATATTGCTGATCAGGCTCTACTAACTTTTGTCAAATGTGATTAAATTTTGATCTTTTGATTTTAGCAGTTGATTTTAGCCAAAACTGGAGTGTCTAACAGTACCAGCATTTGGATCCCTTCAATCCATTAGAGTGATTATCATAGCATAGAACATTTTATGAGAATTGACACTTCTCCTGTCTAACTAGTATCTTATAATGCCCTCTTATTCTCGTTTGGCATGGATGTTATCCTACTGTGCAGACGACTTCATTTGATTGGACACCTCTACTATTTTTATTAGTTGGATTTGGTTGCTGTCCCTTATGGAAAACTTTATGTTATTTCATCTACTTATGTCCTGCTGCTGCATAGAATGCATGGGTATAAATATAATCATGTAAAAGGATAAAAGATTATACCTGGCCACATATACTTCAGGAAATAATTTTGAGTGTGGAAACCAGTGGCATGCTGGTTTGTTAACATATTGTGTTATTTGCACACACACACACACACATAAGTTATGCATGTGTGTTTGCTGTAGACTAAGATTGTGTGAATAATATAATTGGTATGATGTCCTATCTTCGATTTGGCTGATTATATTTGTTGTCCATTGAACAGGGTTGGACTGTTGGCTTTTCATCTAGCACTAGTAAATAATCCTCAGGATGCTCGTGTAGTACGGGCTTTTGCTTCTGTCCTGCATCACGGAAACTGGAAGGAAGGTGTTAAATCTGCTAGAGAACATGATCAAGTGCGAAAAGAATTTGTACCTGAGATCTCAGAGCTGTCTGATCTTGAATCAGATGAAGAGCTTGCAAAACGTGTCTCTAAATTTGCATCTTTAGTGCAGCTCTCCATTGCGTCATTAGCTGATGAAAACAGTCTTCTTCAATCAATGTCTAGATATCCGGGTTTTCAATGCTCTGGTGTGGTAAGTCCATTAACACATCTATGTTGCCAATTCCAAATTTGCATTATGCAGTCACACATAACTTGCATGACGTCTTCTGTTTCTAACAGCCCTTGTGGTAATAGAGAGTTGATTTATGATTGTGGATCATGCTAATCAGATTGAAACCAATACTTGTGGTTAAATACTTAAATGCAGATCGTCTAACCTGTTTGTGTCACATGTTGACTACCATCCTACAACTTGTTTTATAATTGCTTTGTCATCATGAGGTAGAGAAAGTCATTCTAATGCTTTTCATGACAGATTTATGTTTTGCATAATGGAAAGTTTAACATTATGATTGGGAAGTAATAATTTATCTTGAATGCTATGAAGTGCATACCTGAAGATAATAATTAACGCTAAATTGATATCTACAAACAGCAAAGGTGAAACTCATAAATGACTGGTAGGAGGGTAGAAGGGAACCATTGAATGGGATAATGTAAATGCTTGCATCCTAGGGCAATATTACTTGTCTCATATTTGAGTTTCTGGAATATTGATGTCCCTATATTTTCAAGAGAAAGCAAAGTGTTATAATTCAACCAGTCATTCTTTTCAACATAGTTTCAGACTTCAGTGTTTCACCGATTTGCTTAGCAGGGTTTAGAAAAGTTATGGTTTAGATCTTGACCTTGCCCATGATAAATTAGGTTCCGGACATTGCCATCTTTACATAGTTGGGATGGTTTTTACTACTAAAACTACCAAAATGGTCATTGAACTATCAGGGCCCGATCATTTTTGTTCTTGAACTATTTTTATGCCAATTTGGTCCCCTAACTATCAAAAGTCTGCCAATTTAGTCCTCGCCATTACTTTTGGTTCGTTTTTCTGTTACAAGTGCAGACTGTAATTAATTAACTTTATTTATTTATTTTTTTAAATCACATAAGCATTTATAACAGAAAAACTAACCGGAAGTAACAGTGGGACTAAAGTGGTAGAACTTGGATAGTTGGGGGACCAAATGGCATACAAATAGTTTGGGGACCAAAATGGTCAGGTTATGATAATTCGGAGACCAATTATTTAGTTTTTCTTTTTTAACTCTTACTTAGTTTTCTGTTCAATGGAAAAAAGTCAGCTAGTTTGTCCACTGGCACACATACATAATTGTGGTAAACATACATATTACCTTCAGCTGTGTGCCTGATACAATTACTTAAATGTGGTGTTTTTATTTAGGTTTTTGTCCCGAGGAAAGTATACAATCAAGTTTATGATATGTTCGAAGTGCTGACGGTTGATATTGAAAATTACGATAATGGAAGAGAGAGATTTGACATCAATTACTACTTGCTTGGTAAAGGAAATATGTTGGAGACAAGATTTGTTCTTGGGAAAGTTATTCTGAAAACCATGAATGAAGGAGTTACTCGGAAGAAGAAAGATCACTTACAAGTGCATAAAAAGGTGGAGGATGATCTTCCGCCACTTTCTGATTCGGTAAATGAGGAAATGAACTTTAATAATGATAGGAAGCGAAGGCTTTCACTATTGATTCCTGCACCAGAGCTAAGGACTATGAGGAAGCAGAAGGTGGTTGAGATGAACTCTAGTATTCTGAAGCAATTAGAGGTAGAGATCGGGAATGGTAATTCACAGGATACTGTAAAGTTCCCAAGCTTGCTCTCAAAGCGTCAACCTATTTTCTTCGATCTTAACAAAGAGCCAATCAGGCTTGCTACTGCAGAGACAACGAAGCACGAGAAGCAAGTCGAAAGGGTGTCTAAGAAGGAAAGCAGGAAGCCATCGCAGGTGAATGGTAAGCGTGACGAATCACAGGATGAGCCAACCGGGTTTGCTAGTAAGGAGACAAGGAAGAAGCAGAGACCGGTGCACGTGTCAGTTGAGAAGCGTGGTAAATCACAGGATGAGCGAACCGGGTTTGCTCGTAAGGAGACAAGGAAGAAGCAGGGACCGGTGTCAGTGTCAAATGAGAAGCAAATTGCTAGTAAGGAGACAAAGAAGAAGCAGGGACCGGTGTTAGTGTCGAAGGAGAAGCAAAATCGAAGGCCGGTTAAGAAGGAAAGCGGTTTGCCATTGCTCTCTAGTCTCTTTAAGTGAATGGCATCTAATTTTTTTGATCGGCAAGTGAATGGCATCTAATATACTTGTAAAAAATGATGTGATGCTAAGATTTTACATTTTATTTGATCCTGGTTAGTTTTCTTAATTCTTCTTGTAACTTGTATTTATTTCTCATTCAAATAAGACTAATTCTGGTTAGAATGAACTATAAGTTAAATTTAAACACCTAATTAGAATCTTCCCGTGAATCAAATAGTGTAATTTCATTAAAAATTAGTGTTTTCCTTGCTCACATTTCTAATGGAGTCATTTTGTGGGTACTGGTAGCAAATCCAGGCCATAATTATGAGGGTGACTTATACTTCTACTTGGTTTGAATTTGAACGAGTTTACAGCTCAACGTAATTAGAAAAACTTTCATATACGTTAAATCTAATCATATGTGAAATAGGGTTGACCATGGTCGGGTTGGTTGTTCCACGCATCGATTTTGGCCGAGTCGGAGAAATTGGATGAATTTGGGCCAAAACGTAAAAATTGGACAAACTGGTGCTGACCATGACCACGAGTTTGTGGTCAGGCAATGATAGACTATCGTGTGATGTTTAGAATAATGACTTTCAAGTCGCCTCAACAACAAAACCAGTTGATGCGTCTGTTTTAACTTGGTTAATTCAAGCGCACTAGAGAAGTTTGTGGTTTGTCCACATGTTAGAGAATTTTTCTAAATGTTTGTTCTAAGTCCAATAACGACTTGACCTTCATTTTTGGAGTCTCTAGTCTGTGACTTGCGCGAGACAATACACAAAAAAAATGGAGACCCAAATGTGTTTTCGGAACACCGCCTAGGGCATGAGAGTAATATCTTGATCGAAAATCATAAGATCTAGAGAGAGAACCAATGAATGTGATTACGAAGATCCCCTCCTCCTACCAAGAGGGCGATATTTATACTAGCTACTAATATTTTTCACGTCTTGAGTTGTGATTGGTTGTTTGCAAGGTGGGGTCTGTTTCAGGGTCCACTTGTGATTTGAGGCTTGAGCTATAGCTTCCCAAACGCGTCGTTCGTAGGCACAAGAAGAGTCCGTGAGTTCTCATAAGTCCCTCAAGCACAGAGGAGAACAATGAAATCTCTAGAAGTCTATACCGCTCAGGATAGCGTCTTAGGGTATTGATAATGTTGATTTTTCATGATAGTGGTTCTGTGTGTTGGGGAGCCTTCGAGAGGAATCGAGTAAGCGATTTGAGCCTTCAAACATGTTTACCAAGTGTGACGGTCTTCCCGGACCCTTGGATGCGCCTTGAACTTGACAAAATCGTTCAAACCACAAAATGCCCCGAAACGTCTCGTTGCAACAAATAGTTGTTCATAGATTGAATTCGTTCATGATTTTTGGTGATCCAATGGTCCTTTTTGATTCTTTGGTCTCTGGAGACCTCGTTTACCATCTTCGATGACAAAGGCCTCGTATCCCTACTTTGGATTCTAGAGGCTTTGTTATCGTGGTCACACATTTGGTAATCGCGATTATGTGGCTTTCATGGTTACACATCTTGGTTTTGACAGTCTGACCGCATTTCGGGAGCACGTCTGCAGAGCCGCATCCAAGAGCTAGTCCGTGGGGGAAATAAGGTAGCTCGTCGTTAGAAGGGGGTGACGTGGTGCCCAAACGCTGCACGTCGTCATTTGTCAAATCAACTTATAATTTTTTGGATAAAATCAATATTGTTTTAACGTATAAATGCAACACACACAAATTTATTTTATATATATTGGTATTCACTAATTCTTATCATTTGAGACAAGGACATTAAGTAGAGCATTGAGGTGCCGACAATGCGATAGAGTTGTACAAACTTGTGGATGCAGGATTGTAGGGCATCCTTAGGTTGTGTTTAAGGGCTTTATAGAGTCTCATTAAGTGTATTTTAGTAGACATACTTTCATATTCGTTTATATACTTTTCACCTCATGAGACGCATGTTGTGAAATATAATTGATTTTAAAATATTTTTGGAAAAAAGATGATATCGGTTAAAATTGAAGAGACAAAAAATTAAACTTTTTGAAAGTTACAAACAATTTAAACTAATAAAAAATCAATGGGAGTAACTGATTGGTCCAATTAGATCTCTGTAGGGTAGCTATCCACAAATGGTCTTATTATATGGTAGTTTTTGTTACTCATCTAATTACAAAGAAACTAGTGGAATGAGCATTCCATTCATTTTAAGCTCATCTAACATAGCATGTGTCATTACAAGTATTGATCATTTTTCATTTAAGGAAATAATTGGGATGTATCTTTTTTGATATTACAATCATATTTTCTTAGAAGCTTATCCATAGATTGGATAATTTTTGTGAAGGACAGATCATTGTGATCCCATAAATTTGCTTATATGTATAAAACATAAAAATGTAGATTTTAGAAGACAAGAAAAATCAACAAGTTCACGAATAATATCATTTAGAAGAGGAATTTTGATTTGATTATAAACAAAACAAATAAGAAAATATTTCTAAAGTTCACTAATATATACAACTCTAAAAATACTTATATATGACATAAAATAATGCATCAAAGCAATTATATATTTTTTTGATAGGCGCAATTATATTATTATTATTAGCTGAACTACACAATAGATGACACTTCTTCATTTTTAACCCAAAATCTCACCCCACCAACTCGAAAAGTGAATTTGTAATTAATTTACCACATCTTTAATGAATAAATCATTCATTTAAGATGTCGCATGAAAAAGTAATTTATTGAAGCATGACATTGTCATTACGTGGTAATAATGTAATACAATGCAAACATTTATTATTATTATTTTTTTTGAAAGTATTATTATTATTACTATTATTAAATAAAACATTAAACAATAAAGTGATTATTAAAATTTTCTTTTTTTTTTTATTATAAAAAAAGTGATTATTAAAATTATAAACTATCTTAAACAAAATAAAAATTATACTTCTATTAACCTTTATTAAAAAAATATAACTTTGCCCAAGCATTAACATATATTTTCACAAAAAGTGTTGGGTCAATAGTTTTTAAATCAATGACTAAACAATTCTCTCTTTCAAGGGAGCGTACCTTAACCATAACCAATTTAATTATTAACAATAACAATTCTCTTTCACAATGCATGAACAGATCATTATTCAATCCAAATATAATGTTGTTTCCATAACAACACAAATTTAAAATTTCTCAAACGTTGAATCATTGTTTTAGCCCATAAGCAATCCACGAATAAGAAAGTGACACGTATTCGAGAGCCTAAAAAGCCAACCGTTAAGACCAATTTTCACCAATGATTAGAGCAGCGAAGCTCCAATTATTTGAAAAGTGGGGACACACTCTACAACCTCAGTTCACATCACATGCAACAAAAGTGACCGTTGTGTGTTTTGCGTTTCCTTTCCAGTGAACGAGACGAGACCATCTAAGAAAAGAAAGTCATCGCGAGAGAGCCATTAAATCCAACGGTACATTTTCAGTACTAGCCGTTGGTTTTAAAAAAAAAAAGTTGGTGCCCTGTGGATTCCAGACAACAAATACCCCTTGTTTCTTCTACCTCTCTCTCACTCTCTCTCTCCCACAGACACAGAGTCTCAGCAAAGCTTGCTCTTTTGCTTTCTGGGTCTCTCAAAATATATCAGATGCTCTAGATTTCAGGCTCTCTAGATCCAGATTGATTGTGCTTCATTCAAATTAAACTCCATATCGAAAATGGTTTTGTCTAATGAGAACAATCCTCCTGCAGCTGCTGCTGATTTGCCCAAACCCACTCAGTTTCAAGGTATAAAGTTTGAATTTTTATTTTTTTTACCATCTTTATGAAGATCCAGATGTTGAATCCTGACCTGGGTTGTGTGTATTTTCTCTAAAGGAGGAGTGAGAAAATTTGGGCAAGAAGTTAGGCACACCAGAAGAGCATTGGGTGTGATTAACCAGAATTTATTGGGAGCTCAACCATACCCTTGCATTGTTAACAAAAGAGCCTTGTCTGGGTAAATTTCTTAATTTTTCTTATGGTTTCTCGTTCTTGTGCTCATGTACTGATTTGGGTTGTTTTTGGAACACAGAAACAATGGAGTTTGTGAGAAGAAGAATCAGCTTGATTCAGATCCTGTGCATAGACCCATTACAAGGTGAAGAGAATCATTATTCATTACTCATTTTCCTGCCTTTTTTAGCATCTGGGTGCTGAGGAAAGTAAGAGGGAAAAGAAAGTTCAAATTTCAAAATATAGATCTTCCCTTGCTCAAAAAGGAGCATTGTCTTTTACACTGTGCCAACTGGCTTAAAATAATACTATGTTGACTTTTGAATTTATTTTCCAATATTCTAAAAAATTAATTGGGACATTCTTCAAATTTGAAATCTAGGAAGTATGCTGCACAAATGGCAAGCACAAAGCCAGCACCATTTGTTCCACAGACAAGTGGGTTTGGAGATTGTATTTTCATAGATGTGGATGAAGACAAGAAGGCACATACACCTATGGCTTTAGAGCAAGCACAAGCAAGACCCAATGAGGAGGAGGATCAAATGGTATGGTATTTGAAATTTTGTCTCACCTTTTATTGAATGTTATTTGAAACATGTGTTGAGTAAGCTAAAATAATTTGATAGGAGGAGGTGGAGATGAAGGATATGTCAGATGAAGAGGAAGAGCCCTATATGGATATTGATGGCAGTGATGTAAAGAATCCACTTGCTGTCGTTGAATATGTTGCAGATATGTATGCCTACTACAGAAAAGTTGAGGTAACTCAAAATTCAAATACTACTTTCCATGGAAATCTCTTTTTTCTCAGATTGAACAAATATAGTGTCAATGTCATTCATTACCTTCCAAATTTATGTCACATAAAAATGTAAACTTTCCTTCTCAATTAATTGAATGGATGAATCTGAGAAATGGGTTCCCATTATATCAATAACATTCACAGATTGACAATTATGATTCGTTGATTTGGTAAAATGCATTCAATTGATTTGAATATGGTTTTTGTTGCAGTGTTGTAGCTGTGTATCACCAGACTATATGGGACAGCAACCTGACATTAATGAGAAAATGAGGGCTATACTGATTGACTGGCTCATTGAGGTATGCTACACATGAAATGTTACTTCTTGTGTGTCGGGTTCTCGATTAATCGGGCAAATGAATTGAATGTGTGTGTGCGTGCGCGCGTGCAGGTACACGACAAGTTTGAGCTGTTGAATGAGACATTGTTCCTTACAGTGAATCTCATAGATAGGTTTCTATCCAAGCAATCAGTGGCAAGAAAGAAGCTTCAGTTGGTTGGGTTGGTAGCTATGCTCTTAGCCTGCAAATATGAGGAAGTTTCTGTTCCTGTTGTGGGAGATATGATTCTCATCTCAGACAAAGCCTACACAAGAAATGAAGTTCTTGAAATGGTAATAAAAAAACACTAGTCTCTATCTACATCAAAACATGTCATAAAGAGAGTCTTGAGTAACTAACTAAACCAACCTAACCTTCAGGAGAGATTGATGCTCAACACTTTGCAATTCAACATGTCATATCCAACTCCATATGTTTTCTTGCAAAGGTTCCTCAAAGCTGCTCAATCTGACAAGAAGGTTAGTATCCAAAACTGTGTTTTTTTTATCAACAAGCGTAACAACTGATGCTCTCAAACTTGAGACCTCAAGTACCCAAAACTTGATACACAATCTCCAATTTGTATCTAAATTGTGTATATGGATCAGCTGGAGCTATTGGCCTACTTCTTGGTTGAGCTTTCCCTTGTGGAGTATGAGATGCTGAAGTACCCACCATCTCTCCTGGCGGCCGCCGCAATCTACACTGCACAATGCACTCTCTATGGGTTCAAGCAGTGGAGCAAGACCTGTGAGTGGCATAGCAGCTACTCAGAAGACAATCTCTTGTGAGTGTCCTTAAAATTTTTGCTCTCAATTTCACCACAAAATGTTAAAATTTTTTGAAGTACTAATTGGGTTAAATTTGATTTGCAGAGAGTGCTCAAGATTGATGGTTGGTTTCCACCAAAAAGCAGGGACAGGGAGGCTAACAGGTGTGCACAGGAAGTACTGCACATCAAAATTCAGCTACACTGCAAAATTTGAACCAGCAAATTTTCTGGTAGAGAATCAGGAGACCACCAGTCTACCATAGCAGGACCATGTACAGTTACTAATTTTACAGTGACTATAATTGGGCTGATTTGGGTAAACAAACAACAACAACAAGATCCAGCAAACTTGTGTTTCCATTATGATCTTGCAACTTCTTGGGTTGCAACATTGGAGATGGAGATTTCATATTTTACGTTTCTGCATAAAATGTATATGTTCAAATTGAACATATGTTTTTTCTCTCTGTAATTTTCTATTTGATCAACAGCAATAAATTTGACTCTAATTCAATAATTATGATTTCTCAACATATTTACAAATGAATGGATGTGCTGTCATAGAACCTCTTTTTACTCGTAT
>JAYMTF010002779.1:0-17087 GCA_036897485.1 Pelargonium nanum | reverse complement strand
TTTGTCTTTTGGCAAATCCCAAATCTGACTTTCTAGTATCTTCAACCACGCATCAGGATGCAACTCTGTTTTCAACATACCACCAAGAGTCTTCGCTGCAAGGGGCAAGCCACAACATTTTTTAACTATCTTCTCGCCAGTGTCTTTCAAATTTTGGTGGCCATTAAAATTGCTTGCTCCCAAGGCATGCTGGCAAAACAAAGAAAGACAATCATCAAATGATAGCTCTCCTAATCCATGAAAGCAATCAGAAGACCCCATCATTTCTGCAACTTTTTGGTTGCGAGTTGTTACAATGATTGTACTTCCTGGAGCACTTCCTTCAAAAGGCTTGCAAAGATCCGTCCAATCTTGATAATTCTCGCTCCAAACGTCGTCTAGAACAATCAGAAATTTCTTCCCTGACAAACAGTTCTTCAACTCAACCTGGAGCCGATCTAAAGTCATGCCCTCTCTATTCCTTTCACAATAATATTGTAAAATAATTTTCGTTATACTGGGAATGTTTAAAGTGTCGGAAACACAAACCCAAGCTTTGAAATCAAAATGGACCTCCATCCTCTCATCATTGTAGACAAGTTGAGCCAGAGTTGTCTTCCCCAACCCTCCCATGCCTTGTATAGGAATCACAGACACTCCACCACCGCCAGCCAGCACCATATCAAGAATAGCCCGCTTGTCATTGTCCCTCCCAAAAACATGAGGATCGGGCACAGAAGTTGTTTCTAGCCTTCGATCTCTTGTTGTATATCCAGATCTCCCTCTTCCTCCTCCACCAGGGTTCCCCCCCAAATTCAGTCTACTCTTCCGACTACAAATTGCATCCATTCTGGCAGTTAGATCCTCTAATATGGACCCCATGTCAGCATAATTAAACTTAACATCATCACTACTACTTTCACTTCCAGCAGAACATAGACAAGGTAGGAAGTTCCTAACCTTACTACTACTACCACGACTACTACTTCCAGAAGTAAAAAGACAAGGTAGTATTTTTCTTGACTTGCTACTACTACTAGCACTAGCAGCAGCAGGAGCAGAAACAGCAGCTTGTTTGTTCTTCAACTTGAGCCGCAAATCTTCAGTTGCAAACTCGTCCAAAACATCATCCACGTCATAGATCAAGTCTCTGAGATCCTTCAACCACATCTCCACCACCCGGCTTGTGATCCGCTGGTCCTCGGCGTCTTCAAGAGCTGCCTGGATCATTGGCAGCATATCTTCCCACTTCATCAGTTGAGCTTGGACCTCCTGACTTGTAACTTGGCGCATTCCAGGCGAAGCCAGTTTTTCAATCAGCTTCTCAAAGGGAACAGCCAGTAAAGCTCCAACAACAGAACCAACAACCTCCATTGGATCAAATCAATGAATTAGCTAGCCTTGCTTCTCTCTTTCTCTCTCAGTATTTGCTGCAATGCAATGGAAATGAGTGATAATGCAAAGAAGAGAAGTTGCAGGAAATTGATAAGGAAAAGAAAGAGAAAGAGCTCTGTATGTTACTGTCACTTTGAATTATTGGTATGTAGAATTGTAGGTCCCATTTGTAAGAAAAGAAACCCACCATTATTGACTCTTTTCCACCACTTATCTTTTCAGCATATGTTGACGTTTCTAATATGTATCTTGTACCTATTAATTATTTATTTTTCCGTGAAATGAAAATGGTTTCTTGAATACGTATCTAAATAATAACAACTTAAGAAGAAAATTAATCTCAGTGTCATCAAAAAGAAAATAAAGATATTGAAGATAAGATTTGATTCTTCATTGGATTCAATATGCTCCCTTCATTTATGGATCCTTTTATTCTTTAGAAAAGAAGCACTCCATTACTTTTCAAAGGTAAATAGATCCCATCTCCGACAGTTCGCTATCGGGTATGTCCACTAGTTCAACTACAATTTCTATTGAAGCATCTCGTAGTCAAACTATGTGTGGCGTTAAATTTTTCATTTATCAGCTTAGACATTTGAGTTTGAATTGTGTTTCAGTAATTTTAATGTTCAAAGTATGAAGCTTTAATAGTTAGTACCACTTCATGCTAATTATTTTCTGTCTAATGTATCTTAATAGTACTGAGAACACATATCCAAGTAACTACAACATAATAATATCTTAAATTTAAATGTCTCTAAGCCAAAATCATTTGGATTAATGAGGCAAAAATATTTGAGTTAATTTGATATCTACCCATAAATTAAAATTATCATCCACCAAACCCCCTATTTCCTCAATTCAAAAGACCCAAAACCCAACCCTCAATTCAATTGCAAAATTGAGACCCAAACCCCCAAAACAAAACAAATTTCAAAAATCAAAATGAGACATTTTGTTAGCAGCATAGCTTTCAAAATCATATTTGCAGAAATGCGTTATTTGTGATTTCTGGAAATCTCATAAAAAGCAACAGAAATGCAATACACAAAGAAATTAACCTAAATCTTAATATCATTCAAAACACTGAAACAGAGAAATGAAAGTGAAAAGGTAAAGGAACATACATAGTTGATGATGGTGTCCAAGTTGGGAAAGAAGAAGATTGAGTTCAGAGAAGAAGATTATCACAAAAAGTTTAGCCTCTGATTTGCAGTTTCTCTATCTCAGAATTTGCTGCAATGCAATGCAATGGAAATGAGTGATGGCTCAGAGAAGACAAGTAAGAGGAAAATGAAATGGAAAAGGAAGAGAAAGAGCTCTATATGTTACTGTCACTTTGAATTATTGGTTTGTAAAATGGTAGGTCCTATTTCATAAAGCAAAACTCTTAAATTTCTTGCTTTTGTGGAAGAAAAAAAGTATGTTCCCATTACGAATAAGCAAAAGCAAATGGGAAAGAGTTTTTTTTTTCTTTTGAAAACTATTATGGGTAATGGAATTTTGAATGTGAATTTACTAAAATATCATTACCTTGCATAGTAGTCTCTTTCGCGGGTGCGAGTTCTTGCTTTGATAGTAAGGATTTTCTTCATTACGGTAGAGGGAGGCGGCGTAGCTCCGTGGCGTTTCTCGGTTTTCGGTGGTTGCGTGCGTCGATTGGGGTTGTGGTTGGCACTATGACCACCTATGAACTCTTCAAAGTTGATGTTTACCGGGCCACTTTCGGTCAAAATCTATAAAATAGAACTAGGTAAAATCTTCCAACATTTGGTTTGCATACCCTAACTACACCTTCACCACCAAGAAATGCACATTAAAACCCTAAAAAATTACACTTAAAACATGTTAATTCAAACACAGCTTGCTTTCTCCAACCTCAATACACTGCAGCAATTGAAACCAAAATTAGATAAATCAAAAAGCTATTTCACAAACTATTACTAAAAACCCTAAAAGAATTATCGCGCACATCATGTACAACACGATTCAATATTCCCCTTCCTCCACGGTCAAATTCATCGAAGAAAAGTAAAAAAGGAATCCTACGAATACATGGCGTGCAAAATTACATTCTTGATTATGGTAAATCGGAATACATTTCGTAAGGGGAAGGAAACAAAGGAGTATAACCAACAAAAACTACACAATTTTGCAGCTACGTACGTGAAACAGCCCAGCATCTACTTCTCGTGTACATCACCAAATTCGTTTTAAGCGCGCACTGAGATGGCAGCTCCTTCTCTCCCAACAACACCACAACCAAATCCAAATGCTGCAGCAATATTTTCATCACAAAAAATGATCTCTGAATGATTCACGATGATATGGGTTCGTATGGATATGAAAGCCAT
This sequence comes from Pelargonium nanum, assembly GCA_036897485.1. Classification (NCBI taxonomy): domain Eukaryota; kingdom Viridiplantae; phylum Streptophyta; class Magnoliopsida; order Geraniales; family Geraniaceae; genus Pelargonium; species Pelargonium nanum. The sequence continues at coordinate 13,359 of JAYMTF010002779.1, read as the reverse complement.
GGATGCTTTAGAGCCTCGGATGCTGATGGCCGCTTTTTCGGGTTTACCTCGAGTAGATGTGCAACAAAGTCGATGAACCCTTGGTCTCCCATTGGCAATCGGTGCCTTAAGGATGTCTTTTTCGGTATCAGGTATTCCAATCTGTTCGTGTCCTGAATAAAGAAGATAATTTATCATTTGACCGTTATCAGTAACATGGCAAAAATGATTCAAATGAGACGGGAACATAGGTTAATGTGGTCACAAACGGGATATTCACTTAAATGCCTATAGCACAATAATTTTTATCACAAACCCTAAGCCATATATCTTCTAGGTCAGACAAACCCGAATGAAATTAGTAATTTGCAAGATGCCATTAAGTTCTGATGTGTTACCTGATTCCGTTCATAAAGCATGTGATTTTTCGAGAAATACTTGTATGTATCCCGTCCTTTGGCAAGCATTCCTTGATCAATAGGACCTATAATTCCAATTACCCGAGCAAGTAATGTTGCAGGCGAATCATTTTGGAAAAGGACCTGCACCAAAGCAAGTATTGGTTAAACTTTACTGCACAAATCAAACAAAATGATGCGCAAAACCCATTGACGTAAAATTCTTGAGATAACATTCGACATCAAGCATATCAAGTGCAAGAAATTTCTATGTTAGGGGGCTAGCACGTTGCATGCACAGGTCAATTCATTCATGACTAGAATGCTTTGTTGAGTGATGATTATGGTCAACAAATTATTATCTATTCAGATGCCAGAAAAAATATTGCATATTTGGAGTGTGTGTTACTCATTGACTCTGATTTTTATATGCAAACTTACAATGCTTCCATATATATTGGAGACCTTCCCACGGGCCACGGGAGCTCATACACAAAACATGGGTATACACTAAAAAGATACAAATATGCAAACATATGCTTGCCACTTATGCACATTGATATTTATTTGAACTTACTAAGAGAACTCTGTGAACGAGCAATTTCGTGCAAATTTTATATACCATACTCATTTAGCAGAAAACAAATACGGAGTAGTAATAAAGAATATTTATAGACGCAGAACTCTTACATTGCCAGTACAAAGTTCTGCCAAGATGCAGCCGAGCGACCAAACATCTATCTTCTTATCATATGGAAGTCCTAAGATAACCTCTGGAGCACGATACGACCTGGATTGAACATATGAGCAGAGATGATCTGTCTCAAAGCAACTACTCCCGACATCAATGCCCTTCGCTTCACATCTGCTGTAGCTTTTCACCAATATATTCTCAGGCTTCAAGTCACAGTGTATGAGACCAAGGCTATGCAAAAACTTAAGTGCCTCCAGACACTGAATAGTAATTGACTGCAAAAAGCTCAAAAGCAAAAGTTTAAACACAAGGTATGACAAATAGAGGGAAGATATCTAGGAGAAAATGAATCCACAAACCTGTAACCTTGGCATTGTGAAGTAAACTTCCCCTCCTGATTCTCTATTGAATTTATGGAACTCGTATAAGTTGGCCTTGAGAAGTTCACATACTATTAACAAATGTTCCTGCACGATAAAAAAAACGACTAATAAATATGGATTAAAGATTCAAAGAGTAGGGGCAAACAAAAAGGTCATAACAAAACAATTTACCAGACATAAAGTAGGCCCAAAATAAAGTCATCAAAATGGTACATAAAAAGTGATGCTTGTAGGTGAAATATTGACACACAGGCAGATCAATTATTACGTAAGGGTCTTGCAACAACTGCCCTTACTAAAATAATTATCATACAATTCATACCAGCACAACTATTCCCTTTGGACTTGCTAAGACATTAATATTTGTAAAAGTATTTGATGCAAAATAGAACTATTCACCACACTTACTGCACATGATTTGAGGTTTTTGGTTTACCCAAGTATAATTTCCAACCATCCTTTCTCTGAACGACAACTAGTCCAAATTTTAACAACTTAAGAGTTCTACTTGGGCACAGTAGCTAATCACAATTCCATGTTATAGAATTTTAGAAATTGAATGAATTTTCAACAAATAAAACAATAATACTTTACTATGATATTCATGAAAGATCTTCTTTCATGGGCCTATGGTATGACGTAGAAAGGGTAAAGTGTTTATCTAAGAACAGAAGAATGCTCTTGATGAGTGTATTTGATACATCTGGTTGGTTACCAACAGCAATTGAACATCTACGCAGAAGAAAAGTGGCAAAAAAGAAGCAGAGGAAGATAACATTCGCACAGACAATACTCAATAGAACATTCGCACAGAAGATAACAAAAAGGATAGGTGACAAAAAGAATATTATATCACAAGAAATGGACCTAGCACAAATACACATGCCAAGCGACTGTTTATTGAATATAAAAATGATGAAAATTAAGCGAGAAAAACATTTAGTAGAAATTTAAAGAAAGAACCCACTTACTCGGTAATAAAAGTAATCATACAATCGAAGAAGGTGGTATTTATCAGCAGGATCATGCTTGTTGACATACTTCAGAAGCTTTATCTCATCAAGACTCTGGTCAAAGAAATCCTTGTTGTTCTTTATAATTTTGACACAGACATCCATTCCAGTATGCAGGTCATGTGCCTGTATAGCTTTGCTAAACGCAGCTGAACCCAGATATTCAGTAACATGATAGCGGCCCGCTATTACTGAATTTAGAACAACATGGAAATTCTTGTCTTCCTCAAAGCCAGTTCTGAGCAGATAAGTAGTTCAAGAAAAATAACATGTTAGATGCAAGCTAAGTAACTAATAGGAAACACAATAAAAAAGAAAACGAAAGTTGTAACTCGAGAGCTAGATGATTTAAAGTGTAGAAAACATGCCTGTTTTTTCTATGCACAATTTTAAGATTGAAAGTCTCAAATTCCTCCTCCTGGGCCTTTATTTGCCTTACTTGCTCTTGCACAGCAGCTGCCTCTTCATCCTCAAGTGATGCTCCTAGATCTGCTTCCCTAGAAACAGCTGCCATTTCATCCTCTTCTTTCTTGGTTTGCTCTCTTTCAATGTAACCATAATTTGAGAGAGAAGAGGGAGAAGAATTGGCTGATATTATAGCAGTAGTATTATTTTCATCCCTAGAACTTTTGACGGGTGAAGAATCACTACTTTTCCGCCTCCATGTAGCAAGCGAGTCATCATTCTCAACTAAAGTAATTGCGCAGTCATCAGTTTCATCATCAATAACAGGTTTTGAGTTGTTTGACCACAATGATTTGCTAGAGCTAGCCTGGACCAACTGCCCTTCTCCATGGGTCGGGGGGAATGAAAATCCCCCATCTGCACGGTTTTTCACCTGTGTACAAACACCTTTGTCACTCCCAACTACATATTTATTGGAATTTTGCTTACTAACCTTCTTTTTATCCCTGACTGATTTGTCGACATATTTTTTGTTTGAATCATGATGAGAGTGTTTGGAAGAAGGAATTCCAACATCATGATCACAAAAGTACTCTAGATCCCCTTCACTACTGCCTCCTACTAAACTTTCCCGTACTTCACTGCCAATATCAGCCGCATCACTGTTGATCCCTACACCAATTGATCTAACAGAACCATGTTGATCTTCATCCAAACAGATATCATCCAGTTGTGACCTACCACACTCATTCAGAACCTTCCCATCCCCTAACATGATGAGTTCATTTGTTTGTGTGACAAAGCCCTGCCATACAGGTTCAGCTCGCATCAGAGTCAGTTCTTCTTCATCCATTAACTGTCCATCGTAGTGAGCTATTAAATCATTCTCATCATCCCTTCCATACATTTCAGTAACTGACAACCCGATAGGATCATCTGAAACTGCAACTGGTTCAACATTTTTTGCTTGAAAGTATTGCTCACCAGAGAAATATGAGTCCTCTTCAGCGAAAGATTGGTCCTCATCATCATCTTTGGTTGGAATCCTTTCCTGTGGGTCTGGAACACTGCCATGCCCCGTTCCCTTCTCATTGTCACTTGGATAATCAATTTCATGCGCCAGAAACCACGCTTCATCCTCAATTGGTTGTCTCATGTACCCAACATCATCATCGTCATCATACTCATCAGAATCCCAATACTCATTGGTGTAGTCGATGGTTTCACTTAATCCATCACCTACTGTAGCAAAACCAGAAACAAGATCAGATGTATCCTCTGAAATTCCCTGACTCACAGATAGCCAACTGTTTCCTGCAGCCCTTTTCCCCCCACCTGAACCAACAATAGAAAAATTAGAACTTACTATGCATAACTAGACTTAAGCATGGGAGTAATGTGGTGATACACGTCAATATGTGATGATGATGATGGCAATGGGTAAAACACATACAAAAACATATAATGACCATGAAGTAAAGGAATGAATTGTTAGCCATTAGATCAAAAATGGCAAAGTTCATTAAAAAAAGGGTTATCAGCAAACAAACCAACAATGACAATTGATAATTATCACGCATAATTAAGAGGGCATATGATAATGTTTCATCATACAAGCTAACCTGAAGAGGCAATTTCTTGTCCAATGGGAACGTCCAAATATGACCCTATATGGAAGGCGTTATCAAGATTGGTGAGCTTTGCGCCAGGGCCATCCCGCTCAAACTTTTCTTCCCAATTAACATTCAAGGATTTGTCCTCTGACTTGAGTCTAACAGGTGGCAACCTGGGAAACTCCTCTTTGTGGTACTCGGATGCAAGAGGAAAACCTAGACTGTTCATATTCTTTTGTTCAGAACTCCCTTGTATCTTCCCAAAGTATAAGGCTCTCCCAACTTCATCAACTTGGTCCTTAATAGCAGCCCTAATATCACTCATATCCATATTCTTTCCTTCCTTTTTGTCAGAGATAATAGCACTACCATAACTGGTGGAGACATCCCCCCTGGGAAATGGAAATACAGTCTTCACAGAACAATCTTTCCACAGTTCTGAAGATGTATCACTTGGTTCCTCCCTTTTGGACCATGGATTATCGGAGATGTTGTGCTGGGAGTATGAATTATTGATGTTAAGGTGCTGATTAAGCTCCTTCACTTGACTAGTTTGACGATGATCGTATTTTGATTCAGTGTTGATTTTACTAGAACTTCCAATCCACGAAGTTCCCTTTTCCCCAGAGTAAGTAGTACCTTCTCCGAATGTCACATTGGCTTTACCAATATTAGGGAGCTCACTCGGGCGGTGCCGTGGTTTTTCAGATATATGAAGCTCTGACAACTTGCTGGTGCTAACATCACTATCAATCTCATAAGGACCCGAGGGACCATTATTGGGAGTAAACTTCCAGGTACTTAAATTGAGCATGGCGTCCTCTGGTCCTTTAGAAAAAGTGAAGCACTTGTCACCTGATCCACTTGCATCACTAGATTTATTTCGTTCCCCAACAGAAGCAGCATTCTTCCAGTTGCTTTCAGACCCGTTTCTACCAGTCCCACACTCTATCTCTTTCACAATGAGTTCCTTGGAGATTTCGCCAGAACATCGAGACTCGGATCCTCCATTACCTCTCACTGCTTTCTCCCCATTCTCATCTGCCAAAACATTACCAGAATCATTCTCTTCAAGACTAAGTTTCTGAAGGAAACCATTTATATCAGGTCGGTTACCAATTTCGCTGCGCAAAGCTGCCTCAGCTCGTGTAAAGCGATTTCTCCGCAGAAAGTCCAGAATCACATCAACCGAGCTTGGCTCCCCCATTCCCAATAACTATAAATCTCAAACAGTTACTACAATGATGAAGCTACTGAACCTGAAAAACCCAAAAAAAAATGCTCATCATACCGTCCCCAAATGATTTATCTGCAGTAATGGAGCTAATAAACAAAACAAATGCTCGTAAATAAGCACACCTGAATTCATTGAAATATTGAATAATGCATTAATGCAGAAATAGAAGGCTAACCCTAACTCACTAACCCAAAACAGCATCACTTCAGCTCAATCAGCCCAACTATAAGTCAAATTCTAGTGTCCTTCTCTTTTCCCATATTCTACAAACCAGAAGCTCAAAATCACATTCAATCAACACCACCATAAAATTCCCCAATCCATCATTTAGCTCCAACCCTAGTTTCAAATGCTAAAAAACCATCCATAATAATGAGCGAATCTCACATTTTCACCTCAACTACGCCATCTAGCTCCCGGCCGAACCCCCAAATTTCAAGTCACTCCCATTTCCTATACCCTTTTTCCAGCAGCCAAGCAGTAAAAACCCAGTATAAAACACAAACATATGCAAATATGATAAACGCGTTCAGCTATTAAACAAAACAAATGCTCCTAAACAAGAAGCACCCGAATACATAAATAAAATGCTAACCCTAACCTACTAACCCAAAAGAGTTCCAATTCAGCTCCTCAAATTCCAGTTTCCCTACCTTCCCTACATTCTTCAAACCAGAAGCTCAATATCCCATTCAATCAACCGAAAAATTCCCAACCCACCATTTTGCTCCAAACTCTAACTTCAAACACCCAAAAAACAACCGAATTTCCCATTTCCCACCTCAACTACGCCATGTAGCTCCCAGCCCAACCCCAAAATTCCAAATCACTCCCATTTCTCAAACCCTTTTCCCCAAAATGGTAAAAACCCAATATAAAACACAGAAATGTGCAAATATAATCAACATTAAGCTATTAAACAAAACAAATGCTAGTAAATAATCACGCCTGAATAATGCAATCAGCTAAACATAATGTTGAATACAGAAACAGAAAGCTAGCCCCAACTCACTAACCCAAAACAGTTCCAATTCAGCTCAATCAACCAACTACAACTCAAATTCCATTTTCCACATTCTACAAACCAGAAGCTCAAACTCCCATTCAATCGACACCAAATCAAATCAACCAAAAAATTCCCCAATCCGCCATTTTGCTTCAAACCCTAACTTCAAGCACCCAAAAAACAACCGAATCTCCCATTTCCCACCTCAACTACGCCATGTAGCTCCAAGCCCAACCCCCAAATTCCAAATCACTCCCATTTCTCAAACCCTTTTCCTCAAAAGGGTAAAAACCCAATATAAAACACAGAAATGTGCAACTATATTAAACTCATTAAGCTATTAAACAAAACAAATGCTAGTAAATAATCACACCTGAACAATGCAATACAGAAATAGAAAGCTAACCCTAACTCACTAACCCAAAACAGTTCCAATTCAGCTCAATCAACCTAACTACAACTCAAATTCCACACATTCTACAAACCAGAAGCTCAAAATCCCATTCAATCAACACCAAATCAAATCAACCAAAAAAATCCCCAATCCACCATTTTGCTCCAAACCCTAACTTCAAACACCCAAAAAAACAACCGAATCTCCCATTTCCCACCTCAACTACGCCATGTAGCTCCCAACCCAACACCCAAATCCCCAAATCACTCCCATTTCTCAAACCCTTTTCCCATAAACAGTAAAAACCCAATATTAAACACGGAAATATCCAAAGATCGACGAAGCGAAGCAAAACCCTAGAAAATCAAGATCGGAGCTTTAACGAAAACGAAGCGGATTCAGAGAGAGAGCTTACAGATCGGAGGAGAATCGGAGCGAGTCACTGCGGCCGAGAATCGTCGAATCGCCACCGGAAAGAGAAGCTCCTGAATCGCACACATAACGGACACGAAACATTACCATACAACGGATCGTAGCTTTGAGCTTTGGGTTTTTTTTTTTTTTTTTTTGGTAATTTAAAATTTTGAATATCTAAACAAATTTTTTATTTATTTATTTATTTTTGGCCTGCAAATTATTTTTTAAAAATTCAAAAGAAAAAAATTTGTGCATTGGGATTTGTGTTTGGCAGAACTTGGGAGTGATCAACGGTTGATTATAATCTTGGTTTGGTGGGACACTGGCCAAACAGTACCTAATAGCTTGTCTTTGGATGAATTGTCGAAAATGTCCCTGAATTATCGAAACCCGGCTAATTTTATGTTAAAATGGTCTCTCGGTTGTTGAAAATCGATATGAATGATTTCCGACAATAGCTTGTCTTTGGATGAAATGTCAAAAAAGTTCCTGAATTAATAAAACCCGGGTAATTATATGTTAAAATGGTCTCTCGGTTGTTGAAAATCGATATGAATGATTTCCGACGATAGCTTCGGTTACTTTTTGGTCTTTGAATTGTTAATATCCGACCAATTTAGTCAGTTGGCTAATTTAATGTTGAATTGGTTTGTCGATTACTGAAAAATGATCAGAATTGTCTTCGGCGCTTACTCCTGCTACTTTTTCAATAGTTTTGTCGACGTAAAATTTAAAAATATATCAATTAAATAATCTATATTGAATGTGAAATCAATTTATTTAGATCATTTTTCTTAGGATAAACTATCGAAATCGTTCATGAATTGTAAAAATTCATCCAGTTTAGTTCATCAACTAATTTTACGTTAAAGTAGTTACTTAAATATTGAAAAATCAGTTGAAACTACACAGTATAAAACTAATTGATTTAATCTCAACTTCAAATCTTAAATTATATATATTGAAGACAAAATTAATATACCGAAACAAATTATATTTATCCTACTAACTTTACATTCATGTTCTTAATGGTTTGATAACAAAATTAAGTGATTGTTTGTCCTTTAAGAGGAAAAAAGGGAAAATATAGATTTAGATAATGAAAATGTAAAATAGGGTTGGTGGACTAGCTAGATCCGAATATTCCTTTAATATAGTTTATGTCAAAATAAACATTTAATAATGATTGGAAAAATATTACATTTATAGAAATATTCTCCTAGACTTGTAGGTTGTTTATTTTGCATAAACTATAAAAGTAGTTTTCAATTTGTTTGTATTATTATTTATAGAAAAATAATTATAAGGCATACTTATTTTATCTCGTGCAATGTCGAATAAATGAGAATATGACATTTTATTAAAACGCTTACGGTACAAGAAAGACACACCAACATCTAGAGGTGACAAGTTCAGATTTTGAGTTAATTTCTAAACAAATTTATATGGATTTCGGGCTACATATATTTTTTTTGTGTAAAACACGCAGAATGCATGATCCGACCGCTTCGAAAGTTGGTCGGGTCAGATCAAATTGACAGCTCTATCAACGACAGGAGTAAGAGTTACAATCTCAACCTCCTACCTAGTGACCAGCTCGTTTGTTATGTTGACGAATGCATACAAAACTTTGAGCCGTTTGTTTGTCGGCGGGTTGAAAATATGTGGCTTGGGCCTTAAGTGGCCCGGGCGGGTTCATATTTTGTTGGGTTATGGTTCATGTTATTCAATATGTTTAAAAATTATGTCAAATTCGAGTTGATTTGTTTAACATAATATTAAATTATCAATCCGACACAAACACGACCGTTCTCATATAAAAAGAAAAAGTAATAACTTTATATAAATACTTTCAAAAAAATAATTTTATATAAATTGTCTAGAATTGAATTCATAGAAAGCCCAAACATTGAGCCAATGAAGCCCAAGCCCATCCACAAGCCCACCAGACAATAATGTTTGCATTTGAAGTTTAAATTAAACCCAAAATGCTCCAAATATGTGGCCCAAACAACCTAAAAACCATATTGGGCTTTTCATGGGTAAATTACAAAATGAGAGGCTTAAATAATATAGAATGTTTTGGTTGTTTAATGAGATTGATTTAATTTCATTTGTGTTTATGCGAGTATCGAATCATGTAAAGTAAATTGTCCAATCTACACGTAAATCTCGATATGAATCATGCATCTTACACTCATTTCAAATCGTGTTCAAGTTAGGCTTTTTTAACTCGAATCTAATTCGAATTGTTAATTCTAATTAGACGTGACAACTTAGATATCAGGTTGAAATTTTTTAACATGTGCTACCCTTGTGCAGACTCTAGAAACCTAAGAGCAATAACTCAAACATTCAGTTCTATCCATAAACTTTTAGATTCAAAACATTTATAAAACAACTCTTCTATCACGTGAAAAAATAACACTTCTTTCTGTAATTAATTTAACGAACCCAAAATAGCACATCATATATATATATATATTATGAGATTCATCATGCAAAGGAATAAGAATCAAAAGAACTCCTTGTTACACATTATGATGTACATAAAAAAACACAAAAGCCAAAGTAGAAGAAATGATAGAAACTTATCATCTCAACCCAACATGGTGTCTAAAAAGTTATATATAATTATAACCATATATATTCATATGATATAAAGAATTATAGAGTGGTACATATAATATATATTGTGCATACAAATCATTTCAACAACACATGCAAATTTCAAACTCCTATTTACTCTCTTACGTGAAATGAAGGCTACAATGTATGATTGCACTTTGGGATCTTTTTAGAGAGAGAAAGAGGAGAGAGAGAGAGAGGCTTTTTGATTTTTGAAGATTTGATGCTTTGACTTTTTGGAGTTGCCCAAGCAAACTTCTCTTTTTGGATTTAAAGATAAGTCTCCCCCACTCACATGGTTTGTTTCTTGAGCTATCACTATTTCACTTTGTGGATCAAAAGATACCCAAATAAAACTTAAGGACCCATGTAACATCTCTCACTTTATCATTAGGGTTTGTTGGGCTTTACTTTTCATTTTCTTCCCACTTTTTATTTTCCATCAAACAAAAAACTTATGTGCTTTGTTACATGTAATAAGTTAGAGTTAACTATTTGGATCCAAACTCGTGCAATGGAGGTTTGAGTTATGGGTTTTACGTGTAAATTAATTGTGTTGATTTGTCTGATTTGACTCAAAGCTTTTTCGAAGTAAAACCAACTCAACCCACATTTTTGTAGGTTTAGGTTGCATAGAAATGGACATGACCAGCTTTTGGGACTAGTCGACTTGCTATTAGCCCGAAACCCCATTTCCCACCTCTAATGGGAGTCCATTATTTTCATATCCAAAAGGGAAAACAACAATCATATTATTGCTCTCTTATCTATCTATCCATCTATCAAAACCCTAATAATTATAAGCTCTAACTTTAGATCCTTCCTTCCAAAGCTTGTGTCAATTCTTTGGAGAAGCTTTTTCTCTTGTAAATATATATAGCACCTTCCTCATCTTTATTCTTTCTAGTGTTTGTGACATGTTACCACTTAAAACTTCTTTAAGGGTCACTTTTTGTTTGTTTTTTCCTCTCTCATAATGCTCCACAACCCCACCAATGGCATGGAAATTGTGTACTCCTTCCCCGAGATCGCGACACGTGGCGTAAATTGGAGATCAAAGGCTTGTTGGGTGACCCATATGTTCTTGGTTTCCATGGAAATTTTCCTTTGGTGAAGCTATGAGTATGCTTTTTAGGTGTTTGTCTTTCATGTGAGATGATACACACACACTCTATAGTATATATGTTGAAAGGTGGTGGAGGCACATGGAAGAGTGAAAAGGCCATCTTCCCATAAAAGGTTGCACATTACAACCAAAAAGATAAAGAGAAAGGAGATGAAAAGAAGGAGAAAAAAATAAATAAAAGAAGAAGAAAGTAGAACAAAGCCATGCTCCATGTCCTAGCAAGCAAATAAATGCACTTTTAGTAACACCCATATTTTAATTTATTAAGTACATAAATTTTAAAGTTTATCACATATAATATGTGGTTTGAGTGTTCTAACATGCCTATGTGTGAGATACAACACTTTTGAACAAGTCTATACATTATGACATAGTTTGGAAAGCGATTTAGTCATTTTCTGATGAGAATAATTTAATATACTTTTTCACATTTTATTTGAGCTATTACTTAGAGCATGATTATATAAATAGTTGTCGCGTATACTTATTGAGATTTTTTGAATTGCCGAAGAAACCAGAGTTTTGTCGTAAACCGTTCTTCAACCACCATTTTCATTTAGAGCATCATCACATGCAAATATGTTTCTCCTTGCGATAAATACTAAAGTAGATGAAAGTTGTTCTGATAGATCATCTTCCTTAAAAACATTAACACGACACTATCTCTACTGACCGGTCAAACTGATTAATCAACCAAAATTATTCGAATTTCTACCCTTGACCTATCTCCAAAACATGGAAGAATCATTCATGTGATCACATCAAACATTATTATTATTGTTACAAATGGGAGGAGGTAAGGAGGTTGCTTTAATTTGTAGGAAAAGAACAAGAACATAAGAACCATAACACCACAACAAAGACAAGGACAAGCATAAGCACAAGAACAAACAAAAACCAAACCAAGAACCCAACTTCTGCTTGCTGTTGTGCACATCACAAGTGAGAGAAAGAGAGAGAGAGAGGCTTTTCTTTTTCAAAAGAATTTCACTGGATTCCATCAACATTTGTCTCTTCCAAAAAATATGTGCCAGTCTAGAGAGCAATTGTTGTACATGTATGTGAATAATAATATTGAATCATGTCATGTGTATGTGTATCTTTTTCTAAAAACATGAAAATGCTATATATGCATTATTGTCTCTTCCATTTGCTAAATTGGAAAATATATGATCCAATTGCCTTTAATTGGAGGTGGCGATTTCGGGTTTTGGGTCGGATTTGATAAGCCTAATCCAATCCGCAAATAGATTCAAATTCGTCCGGTTTAGGTTGTGAATTACCTGTGACTATAGGTGGTAATACTGATTTCAGATCAGATTGTTAAAGAGTCATCTGAATCTAATAAAAAAGAGGTTCATATAATATTTTTTTCATATTGAGTTAGATCATATTCGAATATTAGTGTAAAATGAATGAATTTGTCCAATCCAATTCGTATTTTTGCAGAGAAAATTTAATCCAGTCCGATATCGATCAGAACAAATCTATTTTGTATCGGACTAGATTTTTTTTAAGGATATCGGACTAGATTTTAATGTTTCCAAACTCATATCTAAATTGTTAACTCCACCTGTATCAATTTTTTTTTTTTTTTTTTTTTTGAGATAGTTTTATATGACCTTACCATAAATTCATGGAAACTATAATTTACATGATCTTACTTTTTCTCTTTCTTCACAAGTCTTCTCAATCAAATCTAGTGATTCCAAATTCTTCCTAGTTTTAAGCATTAAAGCATGAGAAAACAGAAACAAATGACAAGCCATTTTAACTTCTTATAGTTAGCTTAGACACAAAACTTGGCCAAAATAATTCATACATTTATGATGGAAGTGTGTGGTTATGAAATTAAGATTGAGCACCATGACAATGATCACAAATAATTCATTTTGGCTCACATATATAAACTTTTGATGGGCATAGCCAACATCCCACATTTGATTCCCCTTTTCTCATGTGTTGTTTGATACAATGATGAGCAACATGTGTTTGTCCAAATTGCAAGAAATTGAGATGATCAAAGATTACATACATAAAGCAAAAAACTGAAAAAGTAAATAATA